>VWZS01000465.1:1492964-1677977 GCA_013397075.1 Rhabdornis inornatus
GAAAGATTTCCATAGAATCCTAGAATATTTTGGGTTGGAAGGGACATTAAAGATCATCTGGTTCCATCCCCCTGCCAGGGACATCTCCCATAGATCAAGTTGCTGAGACCCCCATCCAGCCTGGCCTTGAACACTTCAGGGATGCTCTTTATCATCTTTTATACCTCTTCATATCATTTGTACTCATCTCTTCTGTTTGGTGCAAGATAAGACAAATTATAGTTAAAATAATGTTTCAAGCATGCCAGTAGGTTTTTTTTTCCCCAGCTCATTAAGTAGACACAAATTTTTACTCCTTCCCAGCCAGTTTGTATAAAGAAGTAATATGAGAGTATTAAGCCTTTATTCACAACATGTGGACAACAGAATTCCAGCTACATTCCTACAGAACTGCATCATTTGCTCATCAAAATCAGTGCTATCAAGCAGGTTTTATAGGAATTATGGAACAAATAGGTCACTTGAACTTTTGAGGCCTGATTAATATATTACATCACAAATAAATTTGTAAAAATAATTGAGTTTTCATGAACTTAACTGGGGAAGGAAACAGAGTTTTATTTGACCTACAGTTTTCGTGCTTCGGCAAAAAAAAATGTTTATTTTATTCCAAGTCCAACTAGATATTTGCTTTTGAATCAGAAAAATCGATTTTCTTTGCTCTACATTTTTTAAATCCTTTTGAGTGCTATTTGAGGGTAAATTTCAAAACAAAATGTCATTGAAAAATGGTGGATCAATATTAAACAAGTATTTCCCATGAAAATAAAAAAATCACAATGATTTTAGCCAAAGCATTTTGAGAAATTTGACAACTCACATATGTATATTTTGGGTTAAGAAAGTTGTACCATTCTGTTATCTTAATAGCTTGATGGAAATGCATGGTAAGAAAATTTCCTTGTTTCATACTCTTTAAGCTTTGTTCTTTACTTTTGCTGTTGACTTTCAAAATTAGAGTGAGGTGTTTTGTGAATTAATGCCCTTCCCTAGTAGAAGTATTCCCAGTTTGTTCTTTGCCATCCTGTCTTCCCCCAAAAAATTCCTGCTTAAACACTTCAAAGGAAAAATAAGTGTCCACCAGGACTGTGGGTAGAGCTCCCTCTGCTAAACGAGCAGTGTGATTGCTGGAGAAAAAATAATACAGGCCCAGCTGATGACATCGTAGTTGATACAAATAAGTGTGTCCCTGCACAGCCTCCCAGATTTTTTGATATCATATCTATAAATCAGTCTAAGAATCAATTTGAGCTTGACTGCATAGATGGACATGAAGATGGAGAGGATAGCTTGTTCTTCAGCCATTAGCACAGAAGGACACAACTTCTGTAATAGTCAGCTCTGTATGTTTTATTTGATGTATAGCTTTTTCATATATTGAGCTTCTGAAAGGCTGCCTGGCAAGTGGTAAATGTGATCGTCCTGCACTTGAGACTAATCAAAAGGGGTTTTCAGGCCTCTTAGTTTATTTCCATCACTCCAAAGAAAAATCTTTTCATAAGGCAGTAAGTACATCAGCAGCCAGTTCTTTTCTAAGAATGTTAATTATATTCTCTCTGTATGAATTAATTATAATTCCTTTTGACTATAGTGATATTGTTTAGAGGAATTATCTCTCAGGTCAGACAAACAGGTTTGACTTTGTGTGACACACAGCAGTGATTTCCTCTCCATCGTGGCATCTAGTGTTCCTTAGCAGGAACTTTGTGAAGAATTAAAAACCAAATTAAACTGAGAAAGGGGGCCTCTCCACTGATTTCTTCATTTAAAATACTATGTAGAGAAGCTTGTCCATGGACTGTCATGCACAGCCAGACAATGAAACAGACATTTTCTCCTCTACAGAGCACCTTTGGAGCAGCATCACGACACGTGTCCCCAAGTGTACTTTGCTGTGATATGGTTACAGCAGAGACAAGTGGAGATTAGGGCGCAGGTGGAAGTTATCAGTAGCTTCACACCTGCTTAGCCTGGCTCTGAAATTCCCTCTGATGTGTGAGAGTCTGAAACACAGCCTTCTTATGCAGAGGTATTTATGGAAACTGTGTGTAATCTGCAGGAAAAAGCATGAGGTGCAAACCTCTCCCGAGTTCTTCACTGCTGCCTCGGGTGAGAGATTTCTGAGCACTGAGACACAAGGATTCATGTGGTCTGCAGTTTGCAGAAAGCAGCAGGGTCTCCCAGGCTACACCTCCCTTGCTCCTGAGCTTCCCAGGACATGGAGCACTTTGAAGCTGGAGAAGCATCTTAAATCCTTTTCCTATGGGCTGGATCCAGGGCTTAGGCTGCTCAAAAAAGCTCTGTGGCTTTATGGTGTTTGACTGCAGAGCCTTGAAGAAAGGCCCTGAGCCACCTGATATGAGTGATGTTGGTCATGTGGCCTCATGAAAAAGCAGGTGGGATATGGGACTGGACTGAGAGGCATAACTCCTAAATTTTTCCATGATTCAGAGCAAGTTCATCCACAAGAGCTTCTTAAGGCTTTCAGGAAGACTCTGACAACCAGGAAGGTCAAAAGAGATGCTCTGGCAATTTATTCACATGACAGTTTAGTAAATTTGGCCTTAAAACTTCTTTTTTTTTTCTTTTACGTGTCTTATTGCTGCTCACCTGGCAGCTCATGTGGAGTGCAATAAACACTTCAGTCTTAGTTATTTCTTTGTCCTCCCAGCATTATTTCAGGAATTATTAAATAGAAGCTAAACTATCAATAAAATATAAGATCTGTTAGTGGGACTCTGCATTAACCCACCACAGCCTGTGAACTGGACTACTTTAGGACACAGCAGCCCACTGGTTCTCATGGCACTGGCTCTGGCCACCAAACCCCATCTCCACTGCCTCCCCCCACTGCTCCTCCACAAGCTGCTTTCAACAGCTCAGCCACTGACAGACTGGCAAGAAGTGCAAGACTCATGATGAAGCTACAGGGATGTGGAGCAAGAAGTTTTTCTGCATATACCCCAAGTTTAGAAGTCCTGGGAAGGCTGCAGGATAACAATGAACTCATCAACTTTCAACCAAAATGCAAAGTTCATTTGATCTGATTCAACTTCCCTGTGAAAAAGTATTCAGAGTAAAATTAGATGGAAGATAGAAGGAAAAATTGAAACCAAAAATGCCAGTAGAAAATAATTGCTTTTCAAGTTGGAAGGTATGGAGTGTGAACTGGGAAATACAGTTGTGTGCATCTCTGCCAGGAGACAAGAGTAGGGAAACAGAGCCCTAAAGCTTTGAGCACAGTGACTGGCTGGGAGATACTGCACATAAAACGCAGCCTTGCATGATTGCAGTACTCAGAGGAATCAGCTGGTTTGCTCTCCTTCAGCTATGACATTGTTTAAATCAAAGAAATAAGAGGAAGAAAAAATCCACTCCTGTGGTATCATTTCACTCTCAGATGTAGGAAGAGATGTGCCTGGGGCAGAGATAAAGGCTGCAGTGTCTCCTTTCAGGTACAACATCCCTGTGAATGGCAGCACAACCCTTCCTCAACAACACTCAGAGATATTTGGTGTGTGTTTTCCCTTTCTCCAGCAGGAGAGTGCTCCATGACACAGCACTTATTGTGCTCTTCCTCTCTGCCGAGCAGCGAGCTGGGTGCTGATCATGACCAAAGGAAGAAGGGTGAGAGTGCCCATCGTGCCCCTGCAACCATCTTCAGTCACACTCTGCAGAGCTGCCAGTCCTCCAAAGGAAAGAAAATGTGCTCATTAAACTTGTGTTCTGGCCCCCTCTTTTTTATTTCTTGCCATATGAAAATCTCTGCTCTCCTCAGTCTGAAACCCAGAGTCTTCTGTTTTGATGATTTCCAGTTTTAAGAGTTCAATTTTAGTTTCACCTTCTAATTTGTATTCCTGGTGTCAGCTGCTAAAGGAGCAAGTTAACTTATTTCAATTCACACTGATTTAACATTACTAAATGTACTGCCAAACACTGTTACATTTTTTTTTTTCCAAGAGACATCAAAACCTCTGATAGGTTTACGATCCTCCATACTTAAAAGAAGGGAGAGAAAGGAAGAGCAAATAAGGTAAAAAACCTGAGTGGAGCAAATTATCAATTACAATCAGTTAACTGTGTTATCTAACACTGTGCCTGCCACAAAGAAGAAAATCAGCCTTTTCACTCTCTGTAGGTGGCTGTGCACGTATTGCAATAGAAGTATTTATGCTGTCTCCACCAGCTCAAGGAGCAGCACTGCACTGAGCACAGTCAAAGGCAAAACCTGGGGGAGAGGGGAAAGCCCTTGTTCCCATAGTTACAGCAAGCCATTAGGAAGATACACACCTCCAAAGGCTGCATTAGAAAAGTGCTTTTAACTCAACATATTCTATTTAATTTCAGCAATTTTTTCCCTAACTATTATACTGCTGTGTGGGTTGTGTTGACAGCTGCTGGAGCTCTGCAGTCCTCACCTCCAGCAGCTGCCACAAAGAAGCCAAGCACACACTTTGGAGTCAAACCACTAATAAACAGCTTATCAGCAGAACCAAATCTCTCTCCTGTGGCTGGGCTGACCACCCTGCAACCTTATGACAATTTAAGAGCTCAGAAGAGAAAGAATCTTAAAATAAGGAGGGTGTGGGGGTGGAGGGAAGATATCATAGCTCTACATCTGCTGTTTGTACCAGTTTGAATTCATGCATGAGGAGTGCAAATGTCTGAGATTAATTATTATTTCTATTGCTATATCATTATTATTACTATTATTAATAACAACAACAACAACAATAATAATATAATATCATGGATGTATGGTGCACAGCTTTAGTACCATCACATCTTTTTTCTCTCTCTGTAATAAAGCAAGCTATGCCCATATGAGCACTGATATAATTGTATTTACTCTGTGCATTGGTATGTGTGTGAGGGGGTTTATACTTCTGTAATTATATTACTGTGTGGAGCAGTCTGCGTAAAGAGAAGTTCTTAAAATTATTTTCAGGAGTCACATTTTCCCCTTGAAGTCTCCTGCCTTTGTTTGCTGTTATATAACCACATTTTGCTTTGCTTTGAAATATTTTCCCTTCTCTGTTGCTGTTGGAAATGCCCACGCAAACCAAGAGGAGAAATGGGCTATAAAGGGAACAAACAAAACTGAGTATTGACTTAAATTCATTTTGGTCTGCTTCCAAATGTTGCCAAACACACAAGATAAATACATGGAGAGTGGAGAAAAACTGTCCCCCTCTCTCAGTTGCTTATGGTGCCACTTGCAAGTACCATAAATAAAAAAAAAGGCTAGCAAGGATACACATAATATTAAAACATGCAGACTCCTTATGGGCAAGACCCAGATTCTCAAAAATTTTTAATATAAACATCCTTGAGGACCCTATGGGAGTCAAAAGTACATTTAGGTAAAGAGAAGTCAATGCTGTCTTCATTATATTTCTCTACTCTAGATATTCTCTGTTTTTCTATTTTTGTAATCTATTTTTCCTTTTTTACTGTTGACAGTCTTATAATTTTCATGTCTTTCAGGCCTACAATTTTACAATTATGCTTTATTGATAAACTGAAGCTTGGTTTACAGTATTTTCTACAGGCTCGGCTAAAAATTGGAGTCTCTTATAAAAACCTGTGTCCACACACACATATGCACGTGTCTAAGGGCTATCACCCAGCAAATTTACAGCTGGGTACTTAAAACCAAGACAAGCATTAGAAATGAAAAATGACTAGCACTTCATAAATGGAGCACTGGGAGAGAGAAATTGTGTCACATCCAAAATGATGAGATCCTCCTCCCTCATCTTGGACTGTGCCTTCTTGGCACTACAGCTACATGAAAGCTTTCCCATTTTCTCTCAGAGTAATTTATTTCATGGTATTTTAGGCATCCCACCTTTGAATTCCACCCCAGACTCTCATCTAAGCCTTCCTTGCCTCAGTCTTTGAGTAACACAGATTTCCATGGCTGTGCCTCTCCTTGCCCCAAGTTATCCTTCAGCTCCTCCCTGCCCACAGGAGCCCCAAACCTCTGTTGGTAGCATAAAATTACCACCTTTGTCATTAACACTCTTTAAATTGAAATGTCCTATAATCCCCAGTGTCACCACATTGTGTCCTGCCCCTTCTGCCTTGCTGGATGTGACTTCCTGGGTGCCTTCTTTATCCCAGGCTGTCTGTGCTGCACATAAATCAGGGGCTGCTGCTGTGAAGAGGTTTAGGAGAGAAAGGAGCAAATCCTGGAGCCAGCATTGCTTCCAGACTTCACAATTACTGGAGAAAAGGGGCTACAATGAGTAAATGACACATTTGTGGCAATCTCAAGACAGCATTTTATGCTGTCTTCAACCTTGGCTTTATGGGTGGTTTGTCTGAGAAAAACTGAGTCACAAGGTCATTTCCTCCTTCATGATCCTCCTGAAGAAGCATTTTTACTGGAGTACCTGAAGGAAATTAGCCATTACACAATAGGAATGGCAAAAGGGTCACTGCCTAAGCTTAGCCTGAAGGGGGAATTTCCACAGCCCCTCCCAATATTGTCTGTAAATGGAGAGATCTCAAGGCAGGGTACATCCACAGGTCTGCTGGGGAACATTCCCTGTGACTGCTACTGGAATACTAACATTACAAAAAAATAACAGCAGTAATATTTGGGCCTTCATTAAGAAAATCCATATGGATGATACTTATCAAATAGGCAATTGATACCATCCTGTGCCAAGAGGGTCTCATAAAGGAGGCTAAAAATGCCCAGGATTGCCTAAATGCATTGGTGAGTTTGGACTCCAGTCTACATTTTTGCACTTAATGTGCATTCTAGAGCAATTTCCCTACAATGTTTAATGAATCTGGGAGCAAATTAATTTAGAAAAATAAATTCAAGTAGAGTTTTCTGAATCAATATTGCAGCATTTCACATCCTTGATAACTTGAATCATAGTGCTGAAGCAATATTCAGCTGCTGTAAATTGCCACAGCTCCACTGAAGCCAATAAAGTTACAGTAATTTATTTCATCTGAGGATGTGATTTTTTACAGAATAGTTCTGACCTTATTTAATTGTGTGGTTTGTTCATTTATTTGTTTTAATAAATGGAGGAAAAAGGGCAGACTCCTGCATTTGCAGGCAGAATGAAGTGATTACTTCTGCAAATGAATTGGGGGGTACCAGTGGCGAAACTAGGATTGTCAGCAACTGCTGTTTTGTAAGGAAAAGAGCTCAGCCCAAGAACAGAAACATGGAAGTTATGCTTCCTCTTTTCTCTTTCTTTACTTCTGTAAGAGGATAATCTGAGTTATGGAAACACACTGGAGACATTTCAAGATTTTGAACGATGTGATTTCATTAAAGTGCACTAAAACTGCAAATACATGCATGTCCCAGTGAGGTTTTTCTGGTGGCCTCTAGAACCTGGCATTAATGCTGGTTAGAAAGAGAACTTCAGAGAAGGAACAGATACACAGGGATTTTTCTTACAGCATGAACTGGCAACTTTTGGAATGGCTCATTCAGGAATTTTGACCTGGATTGGATGTTTCTAGGCCAGAGATGTGAGTAGCCCTGCATTCAGTGACTCCCACTGGCTCTTGGCAGCAAATTTATTCTGTGGTTTCCATAGGATCCTGTGAGAATTCATTCCCTGGCCTTGTGTGAAAAGATCCTTTTTTCTTTCTGCTCTGGAATTGATGGTTGATAATTTCATTATCAGTCTACCTGCTGTTGTATTGTGAGAAACAGTGAATAAATCACTTCGCATTCTTCATATCTACCTCAGCCATATTCCATCTCTGTCCTCTATTATCTAGTCTATTATTATGTATTATCTGTCACCTAGTCTATTCACTCCTCATGTAACAAAACTGTGGAGTAAATTTGGTCTTCCCATCTCTGTCTTAGTTCCAGTACATCCCTTTGAGATGGGGTGAAATGAATAATAAGTATATAATGTAGAGCAATAATACACAGTAGCATAATGTTACTTCATTTTTCTTCTCTTTGCCTTTCCTAATCATTCTTAATATTCTTTGTTTCCAAGTTCCTGAGCATTGATGTGTCAGGTATTCAAAGTGTTCACTGAATCCTGAAGGACTCAAATGCCAAGAAGTGAATTACCACCTAAGTGACTGTATCTAATGTTACATGCAATATATACATTTAAAGGCTGTACATCTCTGCATGCATGTACATGCAGATGTATGTCAGCACTGCCTGTTTCTGTATCATCATTTACCACACTGCAATTACTAACATGGAATTAAGTACAAACAGTCATGATCATCTGAAATACTTCACAGTCAGCTTTAGAATAGCCTTGTACGAATAATTTTGTGGGAGTCAATGTTATCAGTGCCCTTCTTCTCTGCTTCCTGCAATGTTTATGAATGTGTTGAGGAGCCCTGGGCCTAGGTCCAATCCATTAGTGGCACCATAAGTGACAGTATTATACTGTGAAGAATCTAATTATTCTTGTCTTTCCTTTCCTTTTTTAAAATATTTTTTTATTTTTCTATTTTTAAGCATCTACTAATTGATCACTGTCATTTGTGCTGTGAATATTTAGTTTTTGTAAGGGCTGTTGACTCATGGCAATGGCAATGACTCATTGCCATTTTTTGGGCAATGCACAAACAGTATTAGCTCAAATTTTTTTTAGCTCCTCACCTCTTCTGAGAACTGTGTGATATGTGAGGCTGTGTGATATATGACTGCCCTTTGCAAAAGCCATGCTGTCTTTTCCTTGGCATTTCTTACACATATTTTTTTTTTTCTTAATTACTATAGTTTCTAATGTTTGCAGTCCAGGAACAAAATTATTGGTCATTAGTACCCATGATAACTCTCAAAAAAATTTTTGCTTCTCCTTCAAACTCTTGCTATAAAACCTTATTTCAGGACACTTTAATTTGAAGCAGTGTCTCCCTTGCTCTTCCAGGACCCCCATGCAGAAGGCAGTGAGTCCTGTGGTTCTGTCAGCTGTTGCCTGGTGAAAGAACCAGAGGACACAGTCTCAAGCTGTGCCAAGGGAGATACAGGTTGCATGTTAGGAAGAAGATTTTCACAGAAAGAATAATAAAGTATTGGAATGCTTTGCCTGGGGAGGTGGTGGAGTCACCATCCCTGGATGTGTTTAAAAAAAGACTGGATGTGGCACTTGGTACCATGGTCTACTTGAGGTGTTAAGGCATGGGTTGGACTCGATGATCTTGGAATTCTCTTCCAACCTCGTGCTTCTGTGATTCTGTGATTCTGTGATTCTGTAAGTAAAGTTCATGATAAGCATGCACATAAAAGATCTTCCCTTTTCTGAGGCCTCAAGTTTTTGACCATGTTTTTCTTCCTTTAAAGACATTTTTCTCCTTGTGATGCACTTCTCTGGGGAAAAGAAGACAAAGGGCCTTTTCCAAATGGATTGTTTATTCCCTACCTTCTCACTTGTCATTCCATCTCTTGCTCTGTGTACAGAGCACTAATGTCCCCTGGTAATGACAGCACTGCCATGCACTGCTGCCTTTAGCCTTTATTGAAGCTGCATCAATTTTCTACCTTGCCCTGACTTGCCCTGACAGCTACCTTCAGATTTTTCTATTGTGCTTCATATTGTGAATGTTTATCCATTAGTTCCAAATTATTTTCAGTGTGAAAACAGATATTCCTGATTCTGCCTCATTTCCCTCCTCCCCCTCCATGATAATGCACACAGTCCTGGCTCCTTAATGGTGGATAAAATCACTGTTTTCCCTATGAGAGCAAAGAAATAGGGACACGTCTTGAGCTGGAAGAAATTGATTTCTTCAAGGACTACCTTGGAAGATACATGGTTTATTTTGCACAACAAGTGGGAGTGCAATCATCTGACTTGCTGATGACACATCCCAGGTACAGACAGGGTGCTCAGAATATTTCACAGGCAGAATTTGAGAACCATTTAAATTGGAGGCATTTAAAACTGAATTAGTTTCACAGTACAGAGTGCAAAATCATATATGGACCTACAAGTTATTAGAATAGTTGCTGCCATTAGATGCTTGCTATTAAAGGCCCTTCTGATGGGATGGCAGAGCAAAGACAAGATAAAGACATGTAACCTTGCCCAGAGACTGTCAACATGACAGAAAACTCAAAGACCCTGGAAACCCAAGATGGATTAGGTGAGTTATTTCCTGCAGAGATAGGGGTGTACACATCCATGCTGGCAGGTGCAGCATGATTTGGTCACCTGAGACCACAACAGATTGCTTTAAAGTGGAACGCATGATTGACAAGGGCTATTAGTATGGCCAGAAAAACGAAGAGCATAATATATGGAGGGGTACTAGAAGAGCCTGGCTTGGTTAATTTACTGAATGGGGCTGACAGGAAGCATGGCTTCTGCTGATACACACCTCAGTGGGGTGAATGCTAAACAGGCAGAAGGGAATTGTGGCCAGGGAGTAAAGCTGGCAGGAGAATAAACAAGGCACCCAACGTGTGGGAGCAATGAAGCCTGAATCTCTGGAGAAAGCACTGAGCTGATGGGCAGGGGAACTTTTGGAGGCTTGGAGCACCCTGGCAGAGAAGTAAATCCTTTCTCGGAGTATGCACTGTGTCCTCACCACCTGCAGGTGAAGACTTGGAGTTCCTCCTGCTTTTCCTACCAGCTCACTGCATGTCCTCAGACACAACTTGCTGTTCACTGGCCCTGGTCTCCACTGGTAAAATCTGGGTAATTATGCTGATGGCTTCTGCAAAAAAGGTTGAGACCTGCCAGCAAGGAGGGCTAAGCAGCATAAAGGTGTTGTTATTCTCGTTTCCAGCTACTTCAAAGGAAAGCAGAATCTGCCTTTCCAGCCATCAGGTGTGTGAGGGGGTGAGAACAAGGGCTGAGAGAATAATGGCTGTGTTACCTGCACAGCTGCAGGCAAAACCCCAAGTGTTTTTTACAGAGAATATAACCTAAAGAGAATCTTTATTTACTTTTTAATAATTCACCTCTCTATGTACCACCAATGATACTTTGAAATTAATAAATTTCCTGACAGCAGGGACTGTAACTCTTTGCATCTTTTTTCCCAGCATTTTCTTTTGATCATTGCCTTTTCCACAATAAGCATCTATATTGAAAGTAGCTGCCTCTTGCTCATAAATGAATAGCTGCCTTCATGGTCTGTGCCACATTTATTTTAACTTGGTCAGACTGGCTAAAATTAGACGACTGCAACTGGAATCTAAAATTCAAAGGAGGACAAAGTTAGCCAGATTACTGTGTTGTCAGCTGCATTTTAAAATCTTAAAAGAAAGTCCTAAAATATTGGTGGGTATATTCCCCACCAACTAGGGAACATTAATCATATATGAGGTTAAAAAATGCAGCTGATGCCACAAATATTTCCAAAGCTAAATTTATGGAACCACTGCTCACCCACAGATACATTCCTTCATCTGTGCTGTCAACAGCACCTATTTTAATAGAGATCCTTTAGGTATCTCTGCTCTTTGGCCATACCTCCATCCCCTGCAGGCTTTCTAAAGCTGAGAAGCACCAACAGACTGGCACTGAAATTGTTAGCTGGGATTTCACCTGGGGCACAAGGGTGTCAGGCTGGGGTCCATGTGGTTTGTTCAAAGCACCTTCAGCTGCAGTTTGACTGATGTGGGAAATTCTTGACTACCTACTGGTACTTCTACAGCACTGGGAGATCTCGTTTTTCTTAGTGAAAAATGTTTCTTTCTCACTCTGTCACAAGATGTTTAAATAAACAAGTAATACTAATGTAGTTTTGTAGCAATATTTCTTCTGTGTAGGCTCAGAGAAATGCATGTGCAGCCTAGTGTTTAGTCACTCTTTTCCATACAAAGGTGGGTTATATCAGTTTTCTGATAGAAGAAGTTATTGCACGTGGCAGAAAAAGCTCTCTATTTAAGGGCAGATGTCTCCAAATGCAACAGGACATGATTCTCCATTACTTGCACTGTTAAATTTCTCAGGCTATTCAGACGCACACTTGGCTACACTGACAAATCCTAACAAAATCAGATTGCCAAACAGAAAAAGGAAATAAAGTTATACAAGATAAAAGGGCTGTAAGCTCAGAAGTTCATTGAGTCTGTTACAGAGCATGATCAGATTTACACTTTAAAGTACTAAAAGGATGATGAGTGTTTGACAGTGCCAAATGTGGTCTTTAGCTTTTTGTCTAGAGGTAGCTCCCCCTGGTAAGTGCAAGCATCTATCTCTATCAGGAAACTCACTGATCCAAGGCAGCACAAAACTTTTGCCTTCAACATGACTTTCATGGCTTTCCTCTCAGTTTGCTTCATCTTAAGGTACTTTCTCCCTGGTGCCTCCAGTCTGAAATATGCCAGTGGTACTTCAGTGGTACCCCTTGTTTGCTCAGAACTGCTGTGAAAATAATAAGGTGTTTTTTTGTTTTGCTTTTTTTTAGCTTAAAATTGAAGGCAGCACTGTGTACCCATGGATATTCAAAAATCTAAATGTAGGCTCATCATAACAATGACAATCAGGGATATCATCAGTTCTTTTGCAAACACTGAAACTGGACTTCATCTTATTCTGCTTCATGTAACTTAAGCATTTAGGGCAAGTCGCTGATGTCCCCTCCATAGCCAAACAAGAGGGAAATACACTTCTAGAGGAAAAACCTCCCAGTTTACATTGCCTATGTCCACAGTAAGATAAAAGTAGAAAAGATTTTATTAGTGGCTGAACCGTTAGACAATCCCACCTTCACTGCCAGTTTTTTTTTAACTGGGCAACAGGCATCCCTGCTTTGCAAGTTTTTACCTTGAGGAAGGTACTTTTATATTAGCTCACAAAAAAAAAAAAATCTGTTTGAAGTAAAAAAAAGGTTTTTGGGCCAGACCTTGTCACGTATGTTGCCTCTTTGCCAAATCATACACCAGTGCTTACCAGTTACTCCTGGTTTCATGCAATAAGATACTTATGACACATTGAACAATAAAGCAAAGTAATGTTACCTGTGGAGGGTGGCATTTCCATTGCTGGGAGGTGTTAGACAGAACCTGGTGGCTGACTTACCGCAGTTCCTTCCACCCCTTTTCCTATACACTTCTGGAATCACTAAAACACCAAAACCATAAATAATCTGAAATGACTGAGACATTGGGAAGAGGGTTACAGTGTACAAACAGTGAGTGTTCAGCGAAAAAAAAAAAAAAAAAGAAAATAGGAAACCACTCATTTTTTAATGTCCCAGCCATGTGCCAGTTCCCCAGCCCTCCTGAAAGGCTTATTTCAAGATGTTAGTATTGCATTCCTTGACAGCCAGCTGCTTCCAAGCTCAGAATTCCTGGTGAGCTGCAGTCTGCAGTTAAGATTTGAGCATTCAGAAAAGACTGTAACTGAATTTAGATGCATGTAACTCTTAAATTACACAGTGCTGTAAAGTATTGATGTTTATACTTGATAGCTTTAATATTACTATTTATGTCTCAATAAATTATACTTGCAGAAGTAAAAATGGAAAAGCCAGACTGCATTAATATTTACACTAAACATAAATCTTAAAATATAATTGATATGGACATTAGCAGTGCAATTTCAATAATATTAAACATGCCTATGGCTTGAGATAGGATCTTCTAAATGCAATGTAAAAAGGATAAAGTGAATCAGGTAAGAAGTATTTTTTGCAGAAGAGCTGGTTTGAATGGAAGATTAAACCCCAGATATTGGATACCAGACACTGATTTGAAGTGGGAAACTTAAGATTTTTGATAAACCAAAGCAAGCTAAAAATAAATTCTTTTTAATATGACACTAAAATATGCCTCAAATTTGAGGTCTTCAAATTATTCCTATAATCATCGTGGGGTTTGCAGTGGAGCATATTTACATTATTTTCTCTGGAGTGAAGACAACTTTTTACTTGCCAGTCATGCTCCACAAAAATTGGAGATGGAAAACATCTCCCTAAAGTAAAAGTGTGTCTATTAAATATTTAAAAATAGGCACCCTATAGCAGAAGTTATCTGACAAGTCCACTGCAGGCTTGTTGATGCCTCAGATTGTATTTCTGAAACAGCAGGGCAGTGCATATCACCCTGGACAGGGCTGTGTTTTTACAACAATAAATCAGTATTCACTTCCTCTTCATGATCTGACTTCCAAGATTGTTGTTCACATTATACATTGGTGCTTATTATGGGCTAGAGGAAGCTGAGAAACTCATAAAACAAGCTTATCTTTTGTGTTAGGGTGAGAAGTGCTTTAAATTGTTTCAACCATGAACTCCATAGATAGTGTAGCTACCCATATGTGAAATTACATTCCATAAAACGGCAATTTCACTCAAATCCATTAATGAATTTTCTAGCCTCCATGGGTTCCAGCATGGTTTTAATTTGAGTAGGGCATCTGCAGAGAAGAAGAGGATTGTTATTTGAAAAACATCATTTTATAGGGACAGACCTTCCTGCTCTGTGGAAGCATCTGAGGAAACCTCTGGAAAAGTTGAAGGATTGATCCTTCCCATTTCCAGGTGAACCTTCATGTATGAAGGAATGGAGTGGAGGAGGGTGGGGTGGGGCTCCTGCTTTTCTGGGTGCAGGAAAAACAGAACCAGGAAGTGCAGATAAATTTATTTCACTGTTATATTCAGCCTACAGACTGCTTTAAAAATGTCATTGATTTACCACAGTAATCTGATAGTGTCAACACAATTCATTCTCTTTTCTCCAGGTTGTTTAAAGATGCTTCAATGTCTGAGTTGCCTTTCTGGCCTTCTATGAATGCCATGCAGCAAATTTTGGAAAAAAATGTTAAAGCCCTGAAATAACTGAGTGTAGAAATAAAGACAATAAAGCTTATCTTTTAACTCCTTTTGCTCAGCACTTGGCATGATTGCAACACCTTTAGCATGCAGAAAATATTCAAGTATCTTCTGAAGGAACCTGCATCATGGTACACTTTCACTAGTGAAGACAGACATTCATTGTGCACAAGGACTACACGGCTTAACAAGAAGTGTGTGTATACATCCATAAAACACATTGGGACTCTGGAGGAAGTGATATTAGTGGGGCTTGATGCTAGCTGGAGTCTAGACAAGATTTTTTACTCGGTTCATGAAACAGAAGTCCTGCACCGTAAGTGGAAAAGAATGTTTTGGGCTTGATAAGGTAAGCACATGTTTTTGTTTGGATGACATACTTATCCATCACTTGTAGATTGGACCACTAATATTTTCCATGTGACTCTATATTCCAGGAAACTTGTTCAGGATGATTCATTCCATTTACTACTGTAGTTTTCTGCTGGCATTACATAATACCAGAGTGCTACAGACTGCACCAGTTAGCAGCTGACTTCTGGATGATTTCGTGTGCAAAGAGCCACCCTAGAGCCAGCCAAAACAAACTGGAAGCAACTTATTGTCTCAGAATTAGAGTTAAATCCCTAACTGATTTGGGTCTACGTTGCCTGGAGGCACTTGATCTTTTTCTATCAAACACTCTTAATTGAGATTAGCAGCATGACATGGCTTTTTTGATGTAAAAGACAGACATCAATAAGGGATTTTCTAAGAAACGTTTCTTATTCTGGACTGTTTTTCCTGCTGCTGTGAATATCAGAGCTAATCTCTTCATAAATGCTGCAAATGATTTTTTTCAGAATTGAGAAATTTGAGAAGAATCTGCAGCAAGGTTGAGATGGGGTTATTGCTTGCAAGCTGTAATGAAATAATGGTATCAGCCCAAGATGTGACTCTATAGGCTGGCAGTGACCTCACGAGAGATTCATCTCCTTTAACTGCAGATGTATCTAAGTATAACATTTCACCCAGGCTGGTTTCTTTTGAGTGAGCCTCTGTCTGTGGTAGTTGGGAAAAAATTCCTCAAATGAGAACACTTAGCTCACACTCAACATCTTGCATAAATTTTGACTATCTTTATATATTGGAAATGTTTGCACCTACTCATTTCCTGCTCTTCTATTGATAATTGAAAAACAGCAATTATCAATTTGCCATGTATAAGAGAAAATTACTAACTCCCTCATAAAAATTGAATTTTGGGTTTTACCTCCAGATCCCCTTTTTATCTTGCTTTTGTGTACCTTAAAGGAGAGAAGTAAAACATGACAGACAGAAATACTCCAGATCTCAGACCACCATCTGCACCCTTAGATCACTGGTGGTGTTTTTCCTTTTCCATTTTCTTGCCTTCTGTTATCATTACTTGCCAGATCAAGGGTCTTATTATCCCTCTCTTCTCCTAGCCAGACTCTGAGCAGGAACACAGAGCATGGATCAGTGTCTGAATATTTCCTCACAGCTCAGCAGCCTGGCTGGCTCCCATGCATGGAGAAGTTTGGATTGCCCAGCAGTTTAGTGCTGTGATTTTTCACATTTGTCTTTCAGGCAGTTCCTCATCTCAGGCCTAATGTGCCCAGCCAGGCATGGAGCTGAGGACAGGCACACCAGGAGATGAGCAGGGAGCCTGGTGCCTGTGACAGAAAACCTTCAAGGCTTTGTTCTCCAGGGCTCTGCGTGCTGGGGGGATGCTCTAAAAAACCAACACCAACAAATGTGAGGGTGCTGCCCTGTCCCCACACCCATCTCCCAGAGGCTGGTGGGCAGCAGTGTGATTTTAAATGTTGGGGGGAAAAAACAACACAGAACTTGCTTGATAACAAGCAGAAACTCACAGGAATTAACTGAAAAATAAAATGCTCGAGACATTTTTGTCACATGTATCTAGCTTGTTTCCTAATTCCTAACAGTCTATTTTTTTCTTCCACAAAGTCATAGTTTCTGGCATACTCCTCAGTCTGACAATGCTACAATGACTTTTTTTTAAGGACATCTCCCTTTGGAATATTTGTGTGTGTGGTTTCTTTGTTCTGTGAGCAGAATATGCCTGCCAGCGAGACAGAATCTCATTTAGTTACAAAATACACAGATTCTCTTAATGAAGTTGTGGATCTGTTCTGCAGATGAGGATCTCCTCAGCTTCTCTCGGTAGGACAATTATGGTTTGTCTTAAAAGTACAGGAATTCTCTGAGGCACCAGCTCCTTCAGTTTTTTATCAGGTTTTGTTGAATTATATATATATTTTAATGCAGTGCCACAAACTGGCCCTGCATTCTGTCCTGAGAGAAGGGCTTTAGTTTTTTGGGGGGATGTTTTAGTCTTCAATGATCACATTGCTATTCTGCAGGGGTTTGCTTGAGCAGTCAGAATTGAGTTGTGTCACTTGAGCATGCATTTTAAATTAAGATGGGGTCATTCTCTCCTGTGTTTGATAATTATCAGTTGCTTGAAGCATACAAGAAGATGTGTTCAGACAGGTAGGTTTGAGCTTCCTGGTGATGAAAATTACACAAATCTTAAAAATTATTAAGCCATTCAATTAAACACTTGTTCATTTTTGTTTATGCCCTGTAGGTGTATTTTTATGCTGTATGGCTCTTCCTGTAAAGATGAATGTGACAATCATTCACAGAGGCATTCATTCTTGTTTTCTCATATGAATTCAGCTCCTCTTCTTGAATTTCAGCTTAATTTTTTTTAAACTAATTAACTGCTTCTTCTGCTCATTCTGGCCACACCACTTCTTACCATTGTGCACATATTCCATCAGGCATTTGCAAAGCTGAAGGTGCTCTGGAGAGGCAGAACATCCCATCTCATTACATCCATGTCACATATGTATCCCACCAGTTTGAAAATCTATCCTTCTTTGGCCCTTTCAATGTATTTGTATTAGAGCTGATGTTTTCATTCTGAGCAGGAGTGCCACAGGACCCAGGCAGGAGTGGCAGAGTGCTGAGCTAAGCACAGGGTTTGCATAATCTGTCAATCCCTGCCCTCAAAAGCTTGTGAGCCAAATAAACTAGACCAAGAGCAGGAGGAAAGAACAGAGGTGAAGTGACAGGTCAAGGTCACCCAGCAGAAGCCTGTGAGAGCAGTGGGACAAGAGAAGAGGTTTCCTGAGCCCTAGGAGAGCCCCTGTTGCACAAAGTGTGGGGTGTTTTATGGAGAGTATCCATAGGTTCTGAGGATTCTATTATTTTTTTGTTGCCTTCCCTCTGCTGCCCTTACATGTGACCAGAGACAGCTGTGGTGCTGGCTACTGCCAAAGTAGTAAATAGAGTCTTTTATCCCCACTGAAAGGAGAGTGAATGATGTAATTTGGCTTCCCTTCCCTCCTGCTGACTGCCAAGACATTATTTCTGTATCAGTGCACATGGCCATTTGGCACCAAACAGGACCCCTCTCTTTGTGGAAGTGGAGGCAGGATGTTAATTCTTTTTGATGTTCCAGTAACGTATCTGGAGCTGTGCAGCCGCGTTTCTTTCAGGAGGCAACTGACTCCCAGTGTTCCCTAACAAAAAGGAGTGTGGGCTCCTTTCCCTGCATGTGCAGAGCCCGAGGAGGTGACACACACCTGCTCCAGTGCCACCCTGCTGACCACAGCTCAATTGTGTTGTGTGCTTTTGGCTCCAATGGGACAGTGAGGCTGTTTGTGTTGCTCATTGGGGTGGTTCTGCTCTAGAGCACCTCTGCATTTATTCATTCATTCATTCATTCATTCATTCATTCATTCATTCATTCATTCATTCAACTTCTTTGTTCTACAGCCTATACATTTAAGTGGTGTTCCTTTTGAAGGCTGGAAGAAGGATTCAGATAATGTGTAACATAGGAAGTCATATGGCACCTACAAGGCTGTATTTCTGCTAGTCTGCCTCTGTCTTCCAACCATATGAAAATATTCTTACTCCAGTGGCTTTTCATCAGGTCATTAATTTTGGTTTATTGCTTGTGAAGACAGTTCTGTGAACTTTCCTTCTGGATTTTTTGTGAACAGGAACAATTGGCTGAAAAAGGTGGGGAAGGAGAGCAGCTGCCTTCTGATGCTAGTCCAGATTTATGTGTTTGGCTTGTCTAAGACCTGGAATTACCCTGTTTCCTCCTTGAGACCTCCTGCACCTCAGACTGAACGAGGTGAGGGTATCAGATAATCTTTTTTTTCCTCCCTTAGGAAAACATAAGGAAGTCCTGGACAAAACAATGCCAGCAAAGCTGCTAAAACCAGCAGGCAAATGATAGTGGGCGCGTTTTTCATCCTGCGTCTGTCTCTGTAAGGAAAGAAAGAGGTTGCTTTCATTCAGGTAGGAGACACCTAACAAAGTAAGAAAATCTGCAGTCTCAGGATAAAAAACAAACAAACAAAAAACATTATTCTGCCTCAGTTTGAACTGGCTAAAAGAGTACTTGCAGAATATCCAGAACAACACACATGGAAATTCACAGAGTGAGGGAACAAGCTGGCCCAGAGCCTCTTCCCAGCCCTGTTCCTCTAACCAGGACAGAATCAACAAGGCATGATTTTTAACTGCACATTAATTATAAGCTTGACAGTTGTCTCTTTCATTTTCACTGCATTTCCAACTTACCTAAGTTGCCAGAGGCAGCTCACATGTCTGCTCACAGGAGTGCTGTGAATGAATGGTTCAAGGTTTTCATGGCCTCTGTGAGCTGACAGAGGCTCATTCCTTCCTTTGGTGTTTGGTAGTCAGAGCAAAGAGACAGATTGGACACGCCTGCATCTGTAGCATCCAGACTCTCCAGTGGCTATGTTCGTTGCTCCCACTCAAGGGTAAATCCAGTGAATACTTGAGCATGCAGAAGCGAGTCTGGCACTGGAGAGCAGGGGTAGCTGGGAGGGCCCCAGTTTCAGTCTTTGCATGTGGATAGTTCTGGTCAAAAATGCCTGGGGCTGGTGCCCAGGGGCAGCCCAGTCACTAAAATGGACTCTTTAGTGTATGACTGCCCTTTATCTCATCCTGCCATGGTATTGCTCCCAGTCCCACCACTCCCTCTTCACTACACCAGTGCCGTGGGACTGAACTGCAGAGGTGCAGGTGAGCAGCACAGAGAGCAATGCAGCAGAGCCTCAGCCTTTTCTTACCCTGCAGGATGAAACCTATTCAGGCAGAGGGCTGGATTTGCCCCTTCATGCACAGAGAGAAACACACTTCCCTACTTCTCTCCCCACTTACCCAGCCCTGCCCCCGAATCCCTCAGTTGCACCATCTATATCCATGTCTCACACAAGTCTTTTATTCCCTGAGTGACTTCTCTTGCCTTCTCGTGTTTCCATTGAGAAAATGCTTCATTAAAGAATTTTTCTCAAGAGAAGAAATGTTTGGCTAGAAGACACGCGTGTGTGTATGTGTTTATTTTTCCAGTAGTAGGATCACTGCAGCCAGTCACAGCTGATCTGATACAGGATGGCTCCAACTCAGACTTCTTGATTCCACCTTGGAAAAAGTGCTTGGTCCTTGGTGGGTGTAGAGTTTTGTCACTTAGAGGTGAAGATGCTCCCTCCAAGAAAAGGAACTGAGTTCAGGGGAGAGCCACAGAGGATCAGGCTTTTGCTTCTGCTGTTTCCAAAGGAAGAAGTGCTGCAGATGTGAGGGGCTGTCCCTTCATGTTTTGCTGCCACCCTGGCCATTAATATCCTCTTTGGGAGTAGTCTGGCTATCAGTGGGAAAAATTGGTGGTACTGATGCCTTCAGTCACTGCCTGCTTTGTGGGTGCCTACATCTCAGCATGTGTGGGCAAGCAAAGCAGCTGAGGAAAGGGTGGCCGCAGAATTGCTCCCTGCTTCCATTGGAATTGCTTTTGGCCGGTGTGGCACTACCAGCTTGTCAAGTGCCCATCTCTGGCTGTGTGGGCACATAACTCAGCAATTCAGCCTCTCACTGGCCTCTCATTCCTGACTGTCAGCTCTGGGTCTCTGGCTGTGCCCATCTCACGGAGTTGCCCATGGTAATCACTCAGCCAAGCTTCCTGCTGGCTTGTCCAAACAGGTTTTTATCCTGTCAAAAATGCATGGATACTCTGTTAATTTGATAATTTGCTGAGGCAGGACCTTATGCAATATCATCCATAACAGCTGTTTTCCTTAACTTCTTTTGCTGCACAGTGAAACCTCTGAGTGACAGCAGAGGATCTAAATCCTAGCTTCCCTAGAAATCAAGGTGAGACTCAAGTACCACTCATGTTAGATTCAGCAATGGAATTAATACAAGAACCAGAGGTTGTGGAAAAGGTCTTTACAACCAATACAATCTTTCACTGAGGAAAATACTGAATTTTGGATTGGGAGCAACTGCAAGTTTTGGAAGATAAAGGATGAGTTGGTCCAAACATCACACCTCCAGGATAGTCCTCAGCCTCTGAGGAATTCATTTGGCACTGATTAAAATAATAATTAAGATAATTCTGTGACAGATCTGGAAACTCCAGAGATATGGACTCAAGGAGGAAGATTCACATCTGCAATCCAGAACTGGAGCCAGACAGAACCTGTGCAGAAGAGCCTTCTCCTGTACAGGGAGGTTTACATGTACTTCTTCCTGAGTTACCTCTGATGCCGAGGCAGTCAGTAATAGTTGGCTTTTGTTTCCAGGACTAAACTCACTCTCCCTGCTAATGTTTCTGTGGAAGAGACACCCAGGGACCGGTTGTGAGCCCTGCCTGCTTCTGTGTTTGGGGCAGAAAACAAGATGCAGAGTGTCTGCTCTGTACTCTCTGCCAAAGTCAGGATGTTCTCAGTCACTTGGTAAATGAGGAAGACTGGAAGATTTTCCCCTTGGGTCTGTGTGTGTCTGTCCCCAATATGTTAGCTCTAAACCCCTCCACAATTCATTGGAAACACTCAAACTCCCTATCTTCGGGGTTAGCCACTTGGCTGTATCTTCACTAACATCCTAAAAACAACGTCCCACAGTCCTGTGGATCTCTTAAGCTGGAGCTTTGTTTCCAGCATCTCTGCCATAGTCAGAAATGATCCTAAGTACAACAGCATGGCACTGTAACAAATGATACAATTATTCCTGCATACAGCACTGTTTCAAAGACACTTATTTTATCAGCCAGTGCATTTCAGTGGAATTTATTTCCCCTCTCCTGTTATTCATTTACTTCTCTTCTTTTCATTGCAATAAAACTGAACAGAGGGGTGAAAATCTGGATGTCAGTTCAAAATGTTGTAGTAAATAATTCACAGTAATGTAAGGAGAATTTGCTTTCTGTTGACTGCAGCTCATGCAGGGCATTGCATGCAGCTCAGCCTGGATAAACATGGTCAGCTGTGGATGCACAAATTTAAAGTCTGTCTATCTTCTGTTTCAGCCTTGTCTGATGATATATAGGCTATATGAAAACTAGTGCCAGGTATTGACCCAGAGTGGGGTAATGGATGGTACAGCTGGCTGAAGTAAACAGAGAATGGTTATTGTTTTCATCTCAGCCCCTTTCCTCCTTCGCTGCTTTTGTCACCGAGAAAAGGCAGAGAAGTGAAATGTGAAACCTTCCAGTTGCCTACATCTGTTAACCAATTTATTTTTTTAAGGTAGAGGAAATGAGAGGGTAGGAAAGGTGAAGGTAGGAGTATGTCTTAATCTACGGGAGAGCCAGGTCAGCAAATAAATGTGATCATTCTTAGAGTCAGTGCGATCTGTGTCAGTCACGTTAACCTGTTGAACCAATGACCCGTGGCTCCCACCTGGAGTGTGGCTGGAAATAATAGTTCTAACAAAGCCCAGGACTGCAGATGGAGCACAGACTTCCTGAGGCTGCAAACAGTGATTGAAAACTATCTGGATTAAGGAAACTAAAACCAACCAAACAAATGGGAAAACAGCAACCTCTGTCTCTGCAGCTGGTTGACAGAACATTAATTCAGATACCATTCAAAACATTAATCTTTACTTAGTTTCCAAATCTGAGCTGAAGCAGACAGGCTACAGTTACTGGATTTAGTATCGTAACTTGTGCTTTTTAAAGTCGCTTTTAATCTTTTTGATCCATGACAGGGTAAAATATCAGGGTGTGTCAGAGCTGGCAGCTCTGCAATGGATAATCTGGCTTGTAAATGCATTGCTTTGGATTACCAAATGGGCCAGGGAGAAAAAGGTGTTGGTTAAGAGGGGCTCAGGCTATTAATTACATTTAATATAATGGTCTGCTGAGTACAGTGGTTGCACAGTGATGAGAGGAGGAGGAGTTTGGGGAAATCTTTCTGCTTCTATTCCATACTTCTTAAACGATAATACACAAATTTTCATGCTGCACCACGCACACTGTGTTTATTATTGTTTAGATAGCTGGCCTTGCAAAGTATGGCTCATGAGTGTGGATGATTTGAAAATAATGACTCTGACATTATATGACCTTTAGGTACATTGACAGCTACTCCAGACTACATGCTATTTTCTGAATAAAAGAATTTTTAATTTTTCTGGGGAAGTCTATTGATGGAAGAGCTTTAAATGTAATAAAGCCAGAGTTATAGTCAGAGCGACAGCCCTTGTTGTGGAACATGCTCTAGGGGACACGAGATGATTTCTGTGCATGATAATGCATTTGCTTTTAAATGCCATCGCTAGATTGATAATTATAGAATTCTTCATATTCTGCCTGGCAGGGTGTCAAGGCTGAATCTTCCCAGTCTGTAAGAGTGGGAGATAGAAAAGTGTGCTGTGAACCAGAGAGTTCAGTCACTTTATGCATGAAGCTGCTAAATGTATTTAAGATGTTACAAGAGAGAGACTTCAGTATTTTCTTTTCAGAGTCAGCATAAACCTGATGCTTTATTCACACTCAGTATTGGCAGGAAGGCTTTTAGGAGCTTTTGTTGCCAATAATCCATAAGTGACCACCACACAGAGCCTGTCCTCCCAGTTTGGTTAGGTATGTGGCAATTGGTTTAATTTCTTGTATCCAGCTTCTACTTCTGCCATTTTTAGAACCACAGAGATGCTTGAGAATCCTTTCTTTTCACTTTCAAAATACAGAGAAATAACAGGGAGGAGGACAGAGCATCTGGGGCATCATGATCTGTAGCACTCAGTATCTGCAGCAGGCAGAGGATCAAAAAGAGGACAGACTCTGCTGGTCACATTCAAATACCAACTTCCTTAATCAACTTATTCTGAATAAAAGAATAGGCGGAAATTTTAAGAACACTATGACCTAGGGAGTGATAAATAAAACAAAAAAAAAAGGAGAATGAATTAATAATTGTGTTTTGTGTATTGGGTACACTGAAAATCACGGTTGCAATTGTCCAGACACAATCAATGTCATCAGCACAGCTCCCTTTGCTGATTGCAAACCCTCAATGTGTTTGCTGCTGTGTACCACAGGCAAATGTGGTTGAAGCCTTGTGAATTCTGCTGGTGAAGAGGTGGGATTTTTTAAGTGCCTTAGTGATTAAATATGCCAGTGTTGACTCACAGTGAGATATCTGCTTTTAAGCAGGTAAAAAGGAAATTAATCAAAAATGAAAGCCCTTTTTTGGGTGGACAAGCTGTCTGTGAATGCTTAGATAAATATGATGAATGGTTTCTGTAAGAAAAAGAGAGGGGAATGCTATTAAAGATATAAATATGTTTTATCTGGCCTTTAAAATACAGTATCTTGATATTCTTTCATTTCAGGATGTAATTTTTTTTTTCCTTAAATAATTGTGCTGATTTTTAAAGGAGCTCTAAACACTAATAACAACTCAGCATTTCTTTATTCATCAAATAAAACATTTCCACATTTATCTAAAATTTTCTTTCTCATTCCCCACCCACAGTTCCTCAAATTGTGAACTGAACCGAAAATGCATTATTCATCCAGACCTTTTCAAAATTCCTTCTGTGGTCATCCAAAGACCCTGAAAAGGGCAGAGCACACTGTGAGGGTGCGCTGAGGATCTTCCTTCCCACTCTGGTGAGGAGATGGTGCTCACAATGTGAAAAGCCAGATGCCCATGTGTAAGTCACTGGCTGCAGGGACAATGAGTGCCAGACGGAGAAGGTGGCAGCTTGCCTGAGCCTTCTCTAGAGCTGTTGAGAGCCAGCAATGAGAAAAATAAGTGTGCACCCCTCATTTCTCAGCAGCAAAAAAAAAAAAAACCCAAGAGGAATCGCGGCAGGAGAACTGAAAATTCAGCAGAAAAAGAAGGAGAAGGATGATAAATAGAAAAAAAAGGCACATCATCCACACTAAACAGAAGTAAGAAAACAGAAAGCAGTCTGTTGGCACTGTGTGCCAGGGCACAAAGCTGGGGACATGAATGGCAGGGAGCCTGGGAGTTGTATCTGCAGCAGGAGGTGTCAAGCTGGACAGTGGAAAATCTGCCTGACTGACCAAGACCAATTCCTGCCAAGAATACTTTCATTGTGGGACGAGCTCCTTCACAGCCTGTGCAGAAAATATTTTGGGAAGTCACGAAGGCAGAATGCAACAAACACACAAGAGCAGTGTTGCTGCTTTTCTGTGCTCAGAAGCACGTTCATTCCTTTGTGCTGCCCCATGAATGGAGCCTTTGCTGATAAAGGAAACGCCCTCGCTGTGCTCTGCTTCTATTTCTAGTTCTGAGTTAAAAATTCTTCTCTTAGGAGGATCCCTCTGTTTTGCGCAGGTGTGTGGGAAATTCTGAGCATTTTAATGACACTACATCTTATTTCAGTTAGAGAAGTCTGAGGGAAAATTTCTAAATTCAGAGAACTTCAAAAATGACACGATTTTGAAGAGCTCTGAATTCTAGAGGTATGCAAATAACTTTTTTTCCAGTTCCTTGGCAAGTGTAAAACATCATCTCCAGCTGATGATATTTTTAGCAAATATAATTTTTTGTGGGGGTGAAAATGAAACCAGCAATTTTGCAGTCAAAACCTGTTACAAAACACCAATAAAAATGTGCATTTCTTTCCAAATGAGAAGCTGCTTATAATATGAAAAGTAAAATGTTTTGTTTTAAAATATTAAAATGGACCTTGTTATGGAGTGCAATATTTTATTGAAACTGAGATGAATGAGCAAACATTTCAGTGTCCCAGCATCTGCATTTTTTCATGGAAATGAAATTTCAAGTGTTAGCTTTGCCAAGTTCCTTTCAGCTTCCATTGGATGTGACTGATTGATGTTTATTAAAGCAAGCTAATTATTTATGTACATAAATAGGGAATTTGCAATATAATATGAGTTTATGGGTTTGTAGTGATTTCTAAACATGAGTTATAAAACACAAGGGGTGCACTGTAGCTTCTTACATAAGCTGCAAGAGCTCCATAGCTACACCAGGTAAGGGAATATGGAAGAGTGAAGACACTACAGATTTTTATTATGGCAAGTTTGCTTACTGACATCATCACAGTTACATCAATAACTTATTGAAGCAGTTCAGTTTATGTGTCTCAGCCTTCCTCAAGTAAAACAGCTGTTGATATCTTGAAGCACTGAACTGTTCAGTTTTTCTTGGTTCTCTTATTCTTATTATTCACCTTCCTATAATGCTGGCTTGGTTTTGCAGGCAGTGTTATTTTCATACATCAGTCTCTTTCACAAACCAAAATGTAAAAAACATGAAACATTTTCCCTGGCACTTCTGCTCCCACTCTCACTTTTCCTTTTTTAATTGATAGATGTCTTCTAAACTGCTAAATCAGGAGTACAGACTGCCATCTTTCTCTGCTGGTAGGATATGTGGAGCTGAGCTGTCTACACCAAGGACACCATCAGATAAGAGGGTCTGTGAGTGACCAAAACCTTGTTTCAAAGGCTCTTGTGACTGATGGTTGTGTTCTCTGCTATCTAATTTGTCATAAGATCTGACTGAAGTTTATCCCTACAGCTGTAGGTTTCATACCATCTGCTCCTCCAATTTTTCTTCCTCCATTTCTCTCACTCTCTGATGTGTAACAATGTGCTCTAACATGTGCTAGTTTTAAACATACCCACTCCCATGGCAGCACTATGAGAATTTGACTCTTTACCAGCCCTCCTTTCTTCACAGTTCTGGAAGGAATATTTTTTTTTCAAACTTTTATATCTATGTTAAATTTGGTTGAAATCATCCAATATTTAAAAACAAAAAATAGTTTGGCATAGGAAACAGAGAGCCAGACACGCATTCCTATAGACATTCACATCCAAACATATGCAGCATGAGACAAGGATAACACATCTCAGAGGCACCACATTCTGTATAAGTCAACACTTCTGGAGATATCAAACATCTGTGTGAACACTGACAAAGTTTAGGTTTCTTGTGCCTTAGCAGTTTCCTTATGATAAGCTCATTGTGATGCAGGCAAGTGTTAAAGAAATGAAGTCAATGACTCTGTGATGAACCCTTAGATAAAGCACACTTGAAAGTTCCCTCCCCAAAAATACGTGAAGATATTAAGTAGTGAGGTAGAAGGGTCGAGTTCATCTCATGGGCTGATATCTGATTAAAAGACAGGAAATAAATCTGAGTATAAAGGCTCTGTTATCACAGCAGAGAAAATGCTACAAGAGGTGACCACTGAGATCTGTGCTGGAGCTTGTGCTCTCCAGTGTATTAGTAAATGATCTGGAAAGGAGAACAAAGAGGAAAAGAGAAGCCTTTGCTGAGGAGTAATAAAAACTAAAATTGACTGTGAAGACTTCCAGGAGGATGGCTGAGTGATGGGCAATAAAACAGCAGGTGAAATTATCTTTCGATCAGCTGAAAACCTGATACACACGGAGAAAAATAGCCCCACCTATATATAAAGAGTGGCAAGTCCCACATGAGATACTGTTATTCAAGGACAGAGAAGTGTAAGTTGCTCTGTGAATATGGCTCACTGTTCCAGGGCATTTCTACAGAGTGCCACAAATTTTTAATAGGGAAAAAGAAAAGAAGGAGAAAACAGGAAAAAACCCCAAACGTGAAAGAAAAGCAAAGCATATCTGTAAGTCAGCAAGTAAAGCAGTGATGCATCTGAATTTTACAGTTCCAGTCTTGTCCTCTCTGGTACGAAAAAGTAACCAACAGAAGTACTGTTGTTATAGAATAGTTTCTGTACAATGAGAAACTAAATGCACTAGTTATTTTCCATAAAGAAAAAAGATGAGATGCATAGTGATTTCAAAACATATAGGTGATGCCGAAAACAGAAATTATTTCTTTATCCCAAAAGGAATGGCTTTCAAATTAAACCATCCAACTAAGGTTTGGAAAAAGAGAAGAGACAGAGTTTTCTATGCAGTGCATAATTAAACAGCAGAGCTTACTGCCACAGGGTGTTGTGGAAGCCAAGAGTATAAATTAACAAAGCAATTAGACAAGCTCACAGATGAAAACTCCATCCCTGGTTGCTAAACATCAAGATGCTAATCCACTTCAGGCCTAAAAAGTCCCTGTTTCACATTTGCTCTGCTCTGGTATTTGGTTCTCAAGCTGCTGTTCCAGCTTGACACTAGACATGGGATTCAGGGATAGATGGACTTCTGGTTTGGCCTGAGAACCTCCCTTATGGTCTTAATTGCAACTCAGGGAAACAGGAGGTGAGATAATCAAGGTCACTTTTGATATGCCCAAGAGAAGTGGAACTAGAACTCAAAAAGTCTTATTTTCTTAACCCACCGACACACAGCTTTTTTTTTGTTTCTGTATTTCACTATTCTGCAAGACCTGCTCTCATTCTTTGTAGGTTTGTACACTGCAGTTAATACCTCCAGGGTAGTCTGAGAGTATTTGGATGGGAGCCTGGCCTTTGAGAAATATGTATGAGTATAAACAGATCAAACAGAATGTACCACAGCCTAATGCATCAGTTCTGAATTTTGGTAGACATCTCAGGAGGCAATCATCTGGTGCAACAGGGAAGGAACTGCTAATAGTGCTCTGAGGCCACTGAAAAATTTAAATTCCTCCTAATCCTCTAGAGAATTGATTGGAAAATATGCAGTTAAGAAAATGCTCTTGGAACTCTGGAAACAATTTTCTTTATACCAGGTTGCCTAAGAACTAGAATGGAATTGAATGCTTCAAGAGCTTTGAAGACAGAGATAATAATTGACATTTCTTCAGAAAATGATCATACCATTATTGCTGTGAGTGGCTTCAAATAGGAAGGTATCTGCAAGAGCTGGAGCAAAGAATCTTATTGAAAATATGCTACTTCCTAATAAAGGCAATAAAAGGCACAGGAGGCTCAGACCAAGGCTGCAAATCAATGAATCTGTGATCCAAGTGCAGATTTTAGTCAATGGGAGTGAACCTATGTAGAGGAAAGTGCATGTGGACTCTGGAGTCCACTGAGGGTACGTTTAAATTTAATTATAGCCTAAATACCATTTTTCATTGGGAAATAAAAAGGCTTTTAGAATGTCAAGCCTCATTGCTGGTGCTCTCACAAGTGTCAGGGGATATTGTGACAATAGGGAAGTGAAGATATCCACTGTATGCTAATTATTTCATATCCAATTGCAACCAGTATGGTGCATACAGTGTAAATCAGGAAAGAATTTTAAAGGAAAAAAAAATAGTCAAACAAAAGATATTTGTTGGGGGCTTATTCTGTTAAAGGGCCAAACAGCTTAATGCAATATGCCATGAACCTCATCTGCTTTTCATTTCCTAGATATCTGCAACTGCCCCACTCAGAAGCAGGAAAATCAGTCAGAGACAGAACAACTTTCACACCATGGAGGGTCTGAGAGGCAGAAGGGGAGGAAGCAGGAGGCAGGCTTTGTGGCAAAGGCACTGGAGACTCCATGACCACAGGTTTCCTCTGTGTCACTTAGGCATGATTGGGGATTGATTTTTAAATGCAATAGTAAGCAGCATAAATGGGTACTGAGTAATTTGAGAAATCAGGCATTGGAAATGCCCTTGTGCCTCAACCCTTGTATTAAGTGGCCCAGTTAGACACTCCACTGTCAGTCAGGAGGAGTGTGATATGCCTGAAACACTCAGGTTAAGGACTCTGGGACAGAGCCACATCCATGAGCAAAGGAGTCACAGGACAGCCCTGGCTTTGTGGGACTGAATGAGACCAGTCCCCATTGAGGTTCATTATGCAGCTGGCTGAGCACAGACCATCCCTTAAAATATGTGTACAGAGAAGCAGGAGGATGTATCTAAGGATTGTTTACCTTTTCAGGGTGAATATTGTGATTTTATCAGTAGTTTTTTGAAAGAGTTGTTTATGTGTAGCATAGATATGCAGAGAAAGCCTTAGACAGTTGTCACTGAGTTATATACAGATGAAATCATCTGGAGCATTCAGGGTGAATCACACAGAGTCTTAAGGTAAGGCAGTCAACTTGTGTGGATTAGGTTTGGTTTCAAAATAAGTCATCACCTTCCCAGTGGTGATGAGGATCTCAGCCTCTGCCCCAAGTTCCCATGAGGGTTCATTAGGGTTATTTAGGGTTAGGGCATGGGCTCAGAGCACCACACAGCCGACAGCTCCAGGGACACTGGGGCTGGAAAAGGTGTGTTAAGGGGGCCATGGACCACCTGTGGTGCTGGGGACCTCAGCAGTAGGATTAGGGTTAGGGCCAGAAAAAAACCAGCAGAGTCACAACAGGTGTAGCTCATGTATAAGGTGCAAGAATTCTCTGACATCATATTTTGCAAAGGTCACATCTAGAAAAAAACATCTGCATTATTAACAGAGAATCTGTAGCTTCCCCTACATAAGGCAGATGTGGTGAGAGTGTGGTGCTACTTTAGCCTTTAAAGGGGACATATCCCAGGAGCTCAGAGCTGATTTAGCCCTCTCAAACTCATTTCTTTTCCTGCTGACTGCTTTCATAGCATGACTGAATGGAGGGGTCACGGCTGTAGCATTTGTGTCCCCTGGAGACCTCGGTCTCTGCTGGCAGCTGGCACAGGTTGCTCCAACTTCTGCCACGGGACTGGACCAGCACACAGAGAGCTGAGGTCAGGCCTTTTTTGCCTTTTGGGGCTGGGCTGTGCTGCTGCTCAGCCACAGCTGGGAATCTGGGCCATGGTGTCTTGCTCCGGATGCAGCGCAGGACTGTGCTTATTGAGGAGAGGTTAATCCCTGTGTATGATTATGTCTGCAGATTGTGTCAAAAGTTCATGTCTAATAATAGCCTGCTTCCAACAGATGTTCCAGGAATTAATCAGCCCTCAAGTGTTTGGTTGCGACTTGATTTCTCTAAGTATAAATTAAATGACATGCAAGAGTAGCTGGTTTGGAGCAGGAAGTGGGTAGCCATGGAGCAATTCCCTGTGTCTTCAGCACACAAATCAGACATGGAAAACCACTCATCAGATCATCTGTTGCTTTGTAGCTACCTTTGAACATTACCTAGAGTCTTGCCCAGCCTGTGCTTTAATTTGCATCTAGTGTGGTGCATTTTTTATCTAAATTAATTCCAATCACCCACCGTTACCACCAGTATCTTTGACAACGGATTAAAAGCATCATTAATCTTTAAAAAGGAGCAGTCAATGAGATCATCTAAGAAAAATACAAATGAATTTAGGTTTCTGACTGTCCTAAAAGTTTCCCCTCAGCAACATCTCCATTCTCTAAAAGTTTCCAGCAGTAATTGATTTTGCAATACACCTCAGAGCACATCAATTTTGTGCTATTTGTTGTAAATGCCAAAGCTGATGCATTACCCACATTGGCAACGTCCCTCCTTTTAAGCCAGCCATGGGAGTTTCCATTGAGCTTGGCTCTGGAAGAACACTGAGGAGTTCTTCCCATTCCCAGCAGGAAAACACACAGTGGCTCAGTGGTTCACAACTGCTTCTCCTCCAGACCTCGGCCAGGCTCACACTCCATTGTTCAGTGGGGCCAACAGCTCAGGGATCCCCTGGCTCTGATGACCTGGACAAAGCTCATGGCAGCCCTGACTGTCCTTTGGTAGCCCCCAGGGCTTCTGCACGTGCCCATGGGCCTGAAGCCCAGGTCAGCACCTGGGGATGCTGCCTCCAGCTGCCCAAGCCCTGCCCAGCTGAGCCATGCCCACCCAAGAGCTCACATCCCAGCCTAGCCTTGGTCCTGCCCTTCCCCAGAGAGGTGCCCAATGTCCCTGGCTGCTTCTGGCTGAGAGTGGGACAGATCTACTGTCCCTGTCCTAGGGATCCCATCCCCAGGGAGCTGCCAGCCTGGCTGCACCCTCATGGTGGTTGGAAATGGCAGAATGTGCTGGTTTTGGCTGAGCTGCAGATGATTTCCTTCCCAGTGGCTGGTATGGGGCAGTGTTTTGGATCTGTGCTGAACACAGTGATGATAATATAGGGATGTTTTTGTTATTGCTGAGCAGGGCTTACATAGATCCAAGGCCTTTTCTGCTTTTCCTACTGCCACACTGGTGAGGAGGCTGGTGTGCATGGGAGGCTGGGAGGAGACACAGCTGGGACAGGGGACCCAAACTGACCACAGGGACATTCCAGACCATATCACATCACAGCTCAGTGTATAATGTTGGGAGGGAAGCGGGGAACATCTGGAGTGATGTTTTTCTCCCCAAGTCACCAATAAGTGGGATGGGGCCCTGCTCTCCTGGAGATGGCTGAACACCTGCCCAGCCATGGGAAGCAGTGAATGAATTCCTTGTTTTGCTTTGCTTGTGTGCATGGCTTTTGCTTTCCCTATTAAACTGTCTTTATCTCAGCACACAAGTTTTCCACCTTTGACCCTTGTGATTCTCTGATTCTCCCCCTGATCCTGCTGGTGGGGGACTGAGTGAGTGAGTGAGTGAGTGAGTGAGTGAGTGAGTGAGTGAGTGAGTGAGTGAGTGAGTGAGGCTGCCTGGGGCTTGGCTGGGGGGACAGCACCACACAGATCCAAGGAAAGCCTGAGGTGATGCCAGTCCTGTGTTTCAGTGCCTGGCAGCCCTGCCAGACCCTGCAATCAGAAGATTTATGCTTTGCCACATGCCAGGAACCCCAGGAGAGGCCCGCTGGCCTCCAAGATTGTCTGTAATTCCTTTCCTGCCATGATTATTTTCTCATTAGTCCTTGGCAGGCAATTGTGAGCATTGCCTTGAGCCACATTTGCAAAGCAGGGGCCTGGTGTGTCCCTGAGTGAGCAGGGCCCATCCTGGTACCCATCCTGGTACCCATCCTGGTACCCATCCCAGGATACCCATCCCAGGATACCCATCCTGGTACCCATCCTGGTACCTATCCCGGGATACCCATCCCAGGATACCCATCCTGGTACCCATCTCAGCATACCCATCCCAGGATACCCATCCTGGTACCCATCTCAGCATACCCATCCCAGGATACCCATCCTGGTACCCATCCCAGTGTCCCCCCAGAGCTGTGCCACCCCTGATCCAGCACCTGCTGCCAGAGGGGAAGGGGCAGTGCTCGGGCAGGGACAGGGAGATGCTGTGCTCTGGCAGGATGGATGGCAGGTCTGCTCCCTCCGAGTCCGACCTCAGATAAATCCTCATCAGGGATGCATGGCCAGGCTCCTCCTTTGCCAGGGTATAATACATTACATTCTTAACAGAGGAAAAAAAGTTAATTACTTTCCAGATGCATTAGGGGAGTAGCTGTGAGTGCTTTCCTGTTCATCTTTTATTTATTATATATTACCTAACTGTTTAAAAATTTATTGTTGTGATGACTGTAATTGTTTGGGTTACAACAGACCATGCTTACTATATGTTTTATTTTCAGAGCCTCTCCAATATACCTTGCAAGACAGGAAACTGGGAGCCTAAATGTCTTTTTGTGAGCAAGAAAAATGCTTCCCTCTGCCTTGTGAACATTTAGGGCCAGACTCATTCCTCGAACTTAATTTTTGTATTGCTGTGTTATGAGTTTCTGGCCAGAGCACTTAAGGGCACTGATTTGCAAAGCCAAAGAGGAATCAATATTTTCCTCTTTGCAGGCAAACTGTCACATAAAGAAATTACTAAATATTGGGATGTAGTGGTCCAGTCAGGTACTCTCTCCACAGGCATACTGGTATTTTTCTCTACTGTTGAAAAATGCTTACTTTACATCCTATTCAATATTATAATAATTCCTAATAATTCCTTTAAAATTAAATAATCTGAGGTCAGGTTCCCTTTTTATTACATCCATTGGTACCCTCTATTCCATAAGATAATTAATGCCCACATGCAAAGAAGAGGATTTATTTATATTTTGAGTAAAATTAACCCTTAAAAAGAGCCATAAAAAAAACCCCCAAAGAAGTGACCTACTAACATAAATCTCATTTGTTGTTTGTGAATTTTTTCTGTATCTTAGTTTAAGCCCATTTATAGCTTGATATATTTTTTAACTTTATTAATTTTCCCTCTTCTTCGTTTTCATGCATTTCAGTAGCACAGCTCTTCTTAAAGACTCAGAATATCCCCAAATAGAAAAAAAAATGATTCCTTAAAATAAAATCTGCTTCATCACCATCTTGTCATCCAGCCTACGAGACAGTGTTTCCACTGACTTCTCTAAGCTGTGGATAAGGCCCCATATGTCTTAATTACAGAGCTTAGCATAAGCTCTTTGCACAGAGAGCAGCTTTGTCGCTGTGCTGCTCTGTGCTCCGTTATCTCTGCGAGGCTGCTGCCTGGAAAACAGTTTTGACAAGGATGTCACTGGTCATGTAGCAACAGACAATCCTGGCCCAAAGACTTTGCAAGCTGTGCAGGGAAGATGGACAACATGTGGTAGGGGAAGGAAACTCCTGTGGAAGGGAAGGACCTTGTTCAGGGTTACATCAGAGATTTGGAATAGAGCTGCTGTGCTCCAGAAAACAGACTGATGAAATCACTCAATTTTGAGAGGAAGCCGAGTCTTTATTGAATTTCTGTGACGGTGTAGACTCCTTTCCCAGTGTTTTCTCTGAACAGTGGTTTTGCAAACCACATCAGAGCTTGACCCAGGTTGCTGAATCCTGTCTTTAACAATTTCCATTGTTGTTGGATCTTTATGCAATCATTTGCTGGCTGGTGAGGACCAAAGCCTGCCATTGCACCATATTTCCTCTTTGGGATGAGGTTGTGTAGGCCCTCTGTGTTACTCATGTGACACCATCTCTTTCAAACCTGGTGCTGAGGACAGCGGAATCTTTTTGAACCCAGAGGTCCCAGCTGCTTCAGGTCAGCCCACCGACATTCCAGGGATATCTTTGGTTCTTTCAATGCCAGCGTGCACTTGCTGGGAATTAACAGGAATTTGAATTCTTCCTGCCACTCCAGATAAGGCTGTATTACCCTCATGTGTCACAGTGACTCTGGAGCAACCATCCTTTTGAAAAGCTAACATTTTATGAGAACAGGTTGCTGGTTTGCCAGTTAGCTCACAGTCCCCTGAATTATTTTCTCTCTTATTCTCATTTTTTGACTAGTCTTCATGACTGTTGGGATTTATCGTTCTCAGAGTTAGACACATCTATGCCTCCACAGCTTCAAAAAGCAATAACTACAGCAGGGGAATCAACCACTGCTGATTTCTCTTGATCCTTTCCTCAGGAGCCCCTGGTATGGAGAAGTATTTCTCAGAGCTAAGTCTCCTTTTCTCAGCAACCTACCCAGGAAGCCTGAGCCAGATGGTTCACAATAATAATGTTGATGCTTTCAGTAAGCAGCACTTTAATAGTGCATGTAACCTGAGGCTGCCTCAGGCATCAGCTCACTCGAATCCTGCAAGGCCTCCCAGACATGAGCACAGACTGGGAGAAGAAGTCATTGAGAGCAGCTCTGAGGAGAAGGACTTGGGGGTTCTGTGGATGAGAAGCTGGACACATGAGGCTACAATGTGATGTAGCCCAGAATCCAATTATGTCCTGGGCTACATCAACAGCACCACAAAAATCAGGGCAAGGGAGAGGATTTGTAACAGTGGTATTTGCACCACTTAATTAGAGGCTTGTTTGCAGTTTTTTTTTTGTCTTTTCTCAGAGTCAGGATTAAAAACATGAAGGAGACAATTTTTTTCATGTTTGGCTTGGCTGTTTATTAAGTCTTATCTAAAGTACAGAGAGTTCAGCAACACTTCTTAGCTAAAAGCTACTAGCTAAAAGCGAGCAAAATGGAGGTTTGGTTAGTTACAAGGTCTCTTAAAGCTAAAGAGTCCAAGAGAGAATTAACACTTATATCATTTGTACTTTTGACCCAATAACCAAACTCCTGTGACCTGCAGTGCAGCACTAACTGACCAACCAGAAACTACTGCCTGAAATCATGAAGAAGAAGGAAGAAGAACACCGAAAAGAGACAACACCCAAAATCCTCCATCTTGTGCCATACTATTACTATATTATAAAAATGTCAAACTTAAAATCCTTTACCATGTGAAATCACACACTTTTATTTTTAACTACACACTTGTGACTTTATCACTCAGATTTGGAAGCCTTCTCCAAGGCCTCAGGTGAAAAGCAGTGTTCTCTAGGGGGTCAGAGCCAGAAAGCACAGAAAGCTCAAAAATCCCAGATTTCTGGGATCCAACGGGGATTCTGTCTATCTGCTCTGCTCTGCCTTCATTAGAGCCCAGCTGCATCCAGCTCTGGGGTCCCCAGCACCAGGGAGACTTGGATCTGTGTCAGGGAGGCCAGGAAGGTGATCAGAGTCTGGAGAACCTTTCCTATGAAGACAGCCTGAGATCTGCTGTGTCACCTGCTCACTCTGCTCTTAGGAATCATTTTGTTCACCTATTACTCAGCCTCTCTCCTGGCTGTTGGTCTTAGGACAGCACATTGCAAATTCCACATGCTGGGTAACAGCTTGCAATCACTCTGGGTTTACACAACTAAAATGGCTCTTTTTTAAGTAATCAGTTTACAAAGATGCTGGAACTGCAGGCTGCCCAGTGAAAGCCTCTTACACACCTCTCCTATCTTCCCCCTTTCAGCTACATTTCTTGGAAAGAGAAAAGTTCTAAATATTCTCAGAGAGCTCTGAGATACTATGCTTTCCAGCAAATCTCAGCTCAAGAGAAAACTACCAAGACTATTTCTTTATTTTTTCTTTCTTCTCCTCCTAATTCAGAAATGTTAGCTATTAAAAAAAACTGTTTATAAGGGTTTATTGCCTGTGGTGTTTCTTTCCTGGAATGCAAAGCAGTTAAAAAAGTAGTTTAGGATGCCTTCTGGAAATATCATATGTGTTCTCCAGGAAATGTTACGATAGCTTGTGGTGCCATAGTGCTTGGTTTCCATTAACTAATGGTAATGGCTTGATGTTGTGATAACTCATGCTAAGAGAAAATGCAGCGTTTAACTAAAGCTACAATAACATCTCACTGTAGTGTTATAAAGAACTCCTTGCTAAACTAAATGCCAGCACAGTTTATGCAAATGAAGTCTGTTCTGGATACGTGCATCCTGAGCTTCAGCTACCCCTTCCCTTGGAAAATCTGGCTTGTCTCCTGTGGGAACTGACCCTGGCACTGTGGTTTGTGGTCCTGCAATTCTCCTGTTGTATTAAGGTCAGTAATGACAACACTGCATTGTTGTCTAGCAAAATAGTGACTTTGGAAATCATGAGCCTGATAAATCTTTCTAGAACTCTGTAGTATCTCTCACGGATATTTTATTAGCAATGTGATGAAGGTAGTGTAATTCCTTCCCCCTTCCACAAATATGAGGGGGATACCTGCCTTCCACAAACTCATTTTAAGTCACAGCATTGAAAACAGTGCTCAGCCTTATCTTTACACAGTTTTTCTGGCTGTGTGATTTCACCCCCATAGTTACATCACTGCAAATAGCTCTGACAAGCTCACTGTTACAGAAAAAAAAAGCAGAAATCCTTTGCAGCAGTTACTGTTTCTTTTCCCAAGTGCAATAACATTTTCTAATGTTATGGATCATGCCATTCATCTTTACAATTCACACCTTTCAAGGAGCTAGCCCATAGTTCCTGGGAACCAACATATTCTCCTTACATTTGAAATAGAAAATATCAGCTATTGACTGCTACATAGTTCAGTTATTTGCTACTTTTGCATAGGCAGAAAGATCAGTCTGGCAGAGCAGGAGTGAGATGCACTGAAGTACAAGAAATACTTTAAATGGAAGATATTTTCTTTAATTATTCTAAATTAAGTTTTGGTGAAATAATTCTAAACCATGTGAAAAAACTTACCCATAGAAAAAATACTTTAAAAAGGGCATGACACCTACCATTTGTCTGCCATGAGATTAATCCCTTGCCTTCCTTCACATACTTGAACACATAACACACAAAGACACATTTACACAAGTTTATTTGGTAAACTTGTGTCTCTGGCACTAACTTAAAAAGCAAAGAGCTCTGTGTAACCACAGTTACATTAAGTGAAGCCATAAGCAGTTACGTGTTGTTTGCAGGTCCATTAAGCTGCATCTTCCAATCTTAAGCTGCAGTTTGCAATGGAAGGTGGTTGCACCCATTTGAAAAAATGGACATTGAACAGGCTGTGTTTGTGAGAAGTCTTGGGTTACTTATCACGTGTGGTGTTTTTTCCACCTTTTGTACCACTTAAAAGATACCTTAAAGTGTTTAAATTTTCATACAGGAGCAGCTGCCAGTTTCATCTAAAGGGTGCACCTCTAATGCTGAGGGGATTTTAAAGGGCCTCGTGCCTTCCTGTATCCATCTGAGATTCCAGTCAGAAGGAGAAGGAAGTGGAGACAGTTCTGTGTATCACTCCATGCTGAGACACAGCAACCCTGGCTGATAGATTTACTTTAGTGTGAGGACACTTATTCCTCAGGGGGTTTTGGCTAAAAATGATTAAGAGGGAGAGTGGGTAAAAATTCAATCGAGCTTCCATGTCAGCTTGTGAATCAGGGAGGTCTTCCCAGATGGGGATAAAGTAAAGTAAGAGTTGTTTTTCTAGGCAGTTCCTCTAGAGACAAGAGCTGCAGTCAGTCACTTGTTGCATTTAGAAAGCTTGAAGCAGTGGAAGGATAAGTCTGGGATGTGCAGGCAGGTTTCTGCTGGGCCTTGGGGTGAGTGTAATGGACCTGCCTCTCCCTGTGTGTCTGGGAGTGAGAGAAGGAACAATGCCAGGCTGAAAGGAGGAAATAAGGGGATTAAAGAAAGAGCTCTAATTCTTGAATTAACACAGTGTGCTGTGTCTGCCCTGAGAGCTGAATACAATGGCTTTCAGTTAAATACATTTTTCTGCTGAGCTGGTTTTTGGGATGGCTCATTGTAATGACTTCCTAAAACACCGAACTTGAATAAATAGAAGGGCTCGCAGGGACTTGCTCCAACAGAGCTTTATTTCTTCCACTCTAACATTCATCATGTTCCTTCCCTCCAGTAATAGTTGTTACAGGAGCCAGTGGAAAGCAATCCCTACCATATAACAAGGCATGACTTTTGCAGCCCTTACAAGCTGCCATGTAGCTACAGCAGGAAATAAAGCCATGTGCCACAGGAGTGTTCAGTTACCTTACATCTCTCATGTCATGTCAGAGCAGAACCAGTCTTGGATCAGAACAGAGGAAACTGAGATACCTGGATAACTCATTCTTGAAGGGTTTTGAGACCTGGATATTTGCAGGGGCTGTACTGGAAAGCAGTGAAAGAACTGGATGTACATAATAAAAAATTAATTGCAATAAAGTAATGTAGAAGGCTATAGAAGTAAATGGCCCCCCCCTTCTCAGCTTAAGTTGTTGCAATGCAGAGGTGTTCAGACCAGATTTTGTGCAGGAAGTAATGTTTGTAGTTAAAGCAGCCATTCTGTAAAACTGGATTGCTCCCAGGAAAATTTACAAAGAAACATGAAAGCAAAGTGCATCTGCAACATAAAGGGCAGAATTCTGAGGTTAGCAAAGAAGCACTGTTCTTTCCTGGATCCCCTAATACATTTTCAAGCTTAGGTATTATAGCTGACCAGCTAAAACCATGTAATCCACTTTAATTGAACATTTTACTGCATATTTCCTGGAGCTATGGAACAGTAATGTGTTCACAGGAAAAATAATAGCTGTGTCTGTAGTCTCAGGGGCAGCCCTCAGGTCTTGCTCAACACCAGGCTTGTCTTCCTTGAATACTGGAAACCTATTATTCTCATTAGGTATCAAAGGCAGAGTGTGACGCAATAGGTTTAAACTGCTCCTGGAAAATGCAGATTAAGCAACAAAAGGAATGCTCTAGGGGGAAGGAAATCCAGGCATCTGAACACAGTATAGCTGGATGATTAAGCAAGGTCTTCATAGGAGATGTTTAAAGTTTAATCCTAGTCTAAGTGATTTTTAGCAAGCAGCATCTGAGGGGGTGTGTTTGTGTTTAATGCATTCCCTGGCACAGAATTAAAATTTGCTTGGTTTACCTAATCGGGGTGAGGGATGGCGGGAGGAGAAGGTGTTCAGTTTACAAAATCATCCCTGGATTCTCTAGGTCCAGGTGTTCCCAGCTTTCACTGGTAAAACAGAAAAGCTATCCAATGAAAACATTCAAAAACTCTTCCATCAATATCTATCCTTTCTCCTTGGAAAGAACACTTCAAGTCTGTTACCTGCATAAAATTTACCAGTTGTTGTTCTCCAAAAGAGCATTTCAGCCTGTTGAAATTTTTTATTCTTCATGTCACTGAACTTAACATGAAAATAACAATTAGGAAAAGAAGCTTTTTGAACTGTTCGAATGGTTTGCATGCTGTATTTTTTAGTGGTAGGAAGAAAACAAGCCCAGCTGGGTATTTATTTTGCCTTGAACCTGTTCCATTCATTCTCTACAAAGTTTTAAATTAGGGGTTTTTTTTTGTTTACTCAGTGGAAATAAGGGCAAGGAAGAGAATGGCACCAGGAAGGAAGACTGCTAAAATAAAAGAATTGAAAATGACAGCAAATGTGAAGAGTATTTCTCTTCCTTTACAGGAACTCTCTGTCATACCAAGAGTGACGCATCTTTGGTGGTTTCAAGTCTGAAATCAACAGTATGAAAGCAATTAAAATACTCATCCCACCTTTCACCAGGGGATCTCAGAACACTCTATCTTTATCCTGCCCTTCTCTACAGTGCAGCTATTTGAGGAACTGAAATCGTCATTGCCCACCCATGCATTTCAGCAATCACACAGCATCTTTTTTCTTTTTGTTTCATTTATTCTCAAATGCTGCCTTAAGGCAATACCAAATGACTGACGTTTTTTCCTCTCATCTTAACCAAAATGGAATCTTGGATCCATTTCCAAGAAGTGCTGGCATGCCTTCACATTTCTGCATATATGAGGTGTTTTTATTATAGGTCTGTTTGCTATCTTAAGCAAGATCATGGTGGGAAAGATATATACTACCAAGTCTGTGAGTTAATTTAAGAAGTTATTTGGACTGAGGTTGGACAATTCAATAACTCCAGCTCTAGGGCTTCTGATGCAAAATAAAAAGTGATGCAGGCATATAGTACAAAGCATTTGTCCAGATAAAACTCTCTCTCCTGGTTCACATTTCCTCATGGGTTTTATGGGTTAATACTCCAGTGTCAGTTTTTATAACAAACTAGATATAATCTATATCCTCACAGCTAGTATAAAAGGAGCATACATGCATCAATCAGCTCTTTGCACTATAGTTAATGTGGCAGAGATTTAACTGTATATTCAAGTCTGATCTGGATCCAATTTTTAATCCTGGAAAATTCAGAAGTGCAAAGATCCAGTATAAATGATAGTGGGAGTTTGCCACCATGGCTTCAGAAAACACATGAGTGTTGCTTTATAATTATTGTTATGAATCAGACCTTAATATCAATTAGAGAATTCTTGAATAAAGATGAACAGCAATTATTTAGTGTCCCTTATAGAAAGATTCATAGCAAGCAAAACTGACTGGTTTAAGTTGAATAAAATCTGAAGTAGATTAATTATTTGCAATAGAAACTGATTTTCCCCTACAAAATTCTAAAATAAAATACTGGAATAATAAAATATGTGAAATAAATATATTTCTCTAGTCTAGACAGTATGATGATCAGTCCATTTATGGAAATCTCCATTACAAGAGGAGAAAATTGTATTTAGATACACTGAATGTTTCAAAATATTTCAGTGGTATAAATTTCAAGATGATTGAGATTTATGTAAAGTTGTCAGTAAGTAGGAATTCTCTTTCCTCACTCAAACAAACTGAACACTTATTTCCAGATGCTTTCAATAAATGAGGCATATTAATCCTTTCATTTACTTTAAGCACTATGTGACATAACAATAAATTACTTCTTTGGGTCTGAAAAAATATGTGGAAGTAATGGACCTGGAGAACGACAGAAAAGCAAAGCCATCTAGACAGAATGGGAAGTTGCACATATGGTGCAGAGCCAGAACTGGAGCTCATTTCCTTCTCTCTGTTATTCAGATGTGCAAGGAAGAAGAAGGCCCAAACTCGTGGAACTGGGAGGAAGCAGCTTCCTGCAATTATTTATTTAGCAGGTCCATCACTACCACTGCAGGCAGCTCCTGCTTGAGGCAGCTGATGGAGCAAGGGCAGAGAACACAAAAGCAAGGGGGAAAAGGAAATACGATGTCGATTTTCTGAACATGAAAGGGTGATGCAGAGACACGGTAACAGGGGGCTGGAGTGTCCTGGAGCAGGATGGTGGCTCTTCTCCAGAGCCACTGCTACCTCTGTAGATGCTGCAGATGCTTCTCAGGGCTTTGGTAAGAGACAAGCACTAGCAAGCAGAGACCACTCTACCTTTTCCTGCAATGACACAGGGCACAAGATGCCAATGACTGGTAGGAAATTCCCTCACAGTGGTGAAATTAAGACTAAGCAGTAGGAAAAATCCTAACTTTTGCCCTTCTGTACTTTGTCCTTGTCTCCTCTGATTCCAAAGAGGCCTTAAAAAAGATGGGCATGTCCCAGATTTGAAGTGAGAGGAAACAAGAATCTGGCAGGGACTTTTTTTAGAAAAGCTGACGCCTGAGTAATGAAAACAACGTTCACCCAGCTGAGAGACAGCAAAAGAACAGTATTTATCCTTAATTCCTTGCATGTGATCTCAAGTTCTCTTTGCCCAGCTTTCTGATTTCTCCATGCTTCCATTTCCCACCTTTCAAGTGCAGACTCCAGCAGCACAGGCAGCTTGCAAACTTCAGGTAAATTTTTTGTCTAGGAGGTATAATCACCTTCCACGCTGTGTATCATTAATGTGTGGGAACAGGGTGTATCAGAAAAAGACCTTGCTTGGATCTAGATCTTCTCTGATTGAGTTCCAAGCTGTGACACTGAGCCACCAGATGACCTTATCTATCACTAATGTGGAGTGCACTGTGGAACTTGTTAATGGGGTTGCATGCACATTATAACCTAGAAATTCTGGGTTATCACTGATGCTTGCAGCTGCCATGGCAACAGAGTTGGTAGGCATATCTTAAAAAGTCTTTTTTTCTTTTTAAGGACTCCTTGAAAGCAGGAGGCATTTATCATCCAGCATGCACAAACAGGTGTAACTATGAAAACAGTTTGCCTACAAAATTATAGACACCGTCTCCCTGCAGTTTCTCTATAGCTCATATTTTTAGTTCTACATTCGTGCTACTGCATTTAAAAAGATTTTCATTAGAGTCCTTATTTTTATGGCCTATAACTAAGCTAGATTTTCAGGACTTTCCAGTGTTCAGGTTTTAGCTTTGCAATTCTCCTTGATGTTACTGGAAGTTGCCCAAAGCCATTTTCCTTGAAGACTTTTGAAAATGTAAGCTTCACTGTCTGTCTAGTAACAGTGAAAAAAACATTCAAGCTAAATCAGTGGAAAATAAAAGTTAGCTATTTTCAAATGAGCACAGAACTGCTGGGTATTCATCCACAGAAAATAAAAAAATTGACTCTGTATAGGTCTAGTATTTTACTTGGAGGAACATTTGCTCTCCTCACTTTCCTGGGATAACCATTGTTTTCTGTCTTTGACTGGTGGCACTTCTGCAGCTGTGTGTTCACCAAAGGAACTATTTAAACTTTGAGCAAACCACCATAATATGCAATACAGAATCTCTATCTGGAAATCCTAAAGCCCTTCAAAAACCTGAAAACTTTAAGACAGTACCAAAGAGATGTGAATTCTTGTTTGCCCTTTTGGAGAATGGAGACACTGACAAGTTAAGCCATATTAACTGATTCAGTAAGCCAATCTCCAACTCTGCCACTGGCCTGAGATCCCCCTTGAACCCATTTCTTGGGATTAATCACGGGATTAGCTTTCTTTCCTCCTTACATGTGCATTTAAAGGACTGGTTAGAGACAGCGTGGAGCGTTCCACTTGAAAATCTGGTCCAAATTTTTAGAAGACTGGATTATAAGTGCATGGTTTTGGAAGAGTTTGGAAGCCTGCCATTTATTATCCTTTATTTGTGTTGTAGACCAGGCCTCCATTCTGCTGAGTGATCATTTGCAAATCAATTGCAGATGCCTCTGGGAAAAAAAAGACACACATTCTCTAAAAAGGCAGGATTAATGGCACAGCAGAAGTGGAAACTCCTGCTTTCTGCACAGCTCTGGAGCCTCCACCAGTATTAAAACCTTCATGGCAAGTTAGCTCCATGAGATTTTTAAAACAGTCTGGATATCCTCAGAAACTGAATGCTGTGCTTAAGGAAGTTTTTTGTTTTCTCATGAGAGCAGCCTTTCCTCAAGAACAGAGCTGGGTTGCTGAGTTGGAGGGTCCAAAGCAGTCAGACCACGTAGTAAACTGATAACACCCTTTTTATATGTCTGGGTCTCTTCCTTTGCTCCTGCATCCCTGTGCTCCCCTTGCACCTCACCTGCCTGACCTTTAACAGCCACTGGGATCACAGTCAAGCTGGTCTGGCTATAGGCCATTTTTGCCATGAATTCAAACAGATTGGAAGAATCAAGATGTTCAAAGCCTCATTTATGTGTGAAACAATAAAGTTACACTCTGAACTGCTTACACAGCATTATCAGGATAGCACTTGGATATCTCTCTGACAGGGGATTAGTGCCTGAGACCTGTTAAGGTAGGAATTAACTCGTGGCTCTGGTGCTTTACCCTGAAATTTTTGAGTCAGATGCTCCACAGGTCTTATTTGGTGTTGCCTCTTGAGTTAATGGAGCATACAAGGTCTCTTTACTTGCAGCTTTTGCAAAGCAACCTGTTTTTCCATCCTGTTTAAATTCATGAACACTACATGAAGCAGGTGGAGGAAGAATTTCTAAATACTTTTCTAATAGAGCAGAAGTACGAAAGTCCTTCAAAGGGAGCAGCATTGATACTACCTTGCATGAAGCAATCTTCTTCTGCTTATCAAGAAAGGAAAAAAAAAAAGGTAATACATAACACTTGAAACATGAATTACCTAATTTGGACAAATTAAAATTGGCAAACACAGGACAAAATGCACATTTACTGTCATCCATCCTCCATCCTTAGCTTCATGACACCTTCTTTGGGCTCAGGTCTAATTTCCTGTGAAAGCAGAGCCCAGGAAAGAAACTGAGTGACCCCAGTGATGATCTGGCAATGGGGTGTGCCCAGCAGTGAGAGTGGCAGCCCCTCAGCCTGGCAGCATTTGCTGATGGATGCAGCACTGTGACTGTGTGTGCCAAGGCTGGCTGCCTCTGGACCTTGGCAAAGTTAGGTGAAAAATGTGGCATGGCCTGCTGTGAGGGTACTGTAATAAGGAATAATATAAAAATTCTGAGTGGAGCTGAGGACATTGTAGTAGAATGATGTACCTGAAAGCCCTCTCAGTTGCATTTGCTGCTTATGGAGTGACTTTTTTTACAAGGAAGAATTGCTGAGGATGCCTTTATCTCGCACATGAATGCCCTTGTTCATGTCTTCCACATTAATCTTATTTTTAACCTTCTTATCAATTTGTTATATATCTGTATCCCACGTACTGTTAGGCACCTACATAAGGTTTAACAATCCTTTAAAACCAATGGAAAGAAAAAGTATGCCCAAAAGGTTATTTCAGTTATAGATGAAGTACATGACTCACTGGAAATGTCACTATCTTCTGATTTGTGAATGATTTTACGTGGCTGCAGCCCAAAACTTTTTCTCTTTTTTCTTTATCTGTGTTGATGAGATCTTGGTCATCAGTGCTTCTCATTCCTCCACACATCAAGGCAGCATTTTTGTAAATAGCCTAAATAAATGTATTGGGGGGCTAGAGGGGTGTCTTCTGTGAGAAGCTGCCAGAAGGTTCCCTCATGTCCCACGGAGCCAATCCCAGCTGGCTGCAAAACAGATCCACTGCTGGCAAAGGCTGAGCCCATCAGGGATGGTGGGAGCACCTCTGGGATAATGTGTTTAAGAAGAGGAAAATCTGCAGTGCAATGGCAGCCAGAGAGAGGAGTGAGGAGATGGGAGAACAACAGCCCTGCTGACACCAAGGTCAGTGAAACAGGAGTGGGGAGGAGGTGCCAAACCTGAGATTCCCCTGCAGCCCATGGAAGTTCATGCTGGAGCAGAGATCCACCTGCAGCCTTAGAGGAGCCCATGCCAGAGCAGGTGGATGCACCCATTGAAGGCTGCAACCCTTTGGGCTTTTTCTTTTGGTTTATTTTTGTATTTCATCCCTAGATATTAATGACATCCTCTAAATATCAAGGAGAATTCTTTCTATGCCCTGGGCGCAACTCAGAAAATTTGAGGCCAGCAAGCTTCCACTTTTCTGGTTGTTCTCAGTGGATTTATGTGGCCAGTGTTATGAAAGTGAACAGGAAGCTTCAGGGTAAATATAAGTATTTGGATGCACACATCCTTTGCATTCAATAGCAGAAAACAGCTGTCAATACTTACAGAGCTGTGGAAAAAAAGTACTAATCTTCAGAGCTCTCTTTATCTCCAGAAGCAAAGCTGGAAGGGGGATGCATGTGAGAACCAGGGGGAGAGATATGGAAATCAGAAGGTAAATTTGAAGCAGAGGGCTGACGTTTTCTACTTGTGGTTCCCACCATGCCTGCAGAGAGTTAAGGCAAAAATAATTATCATTTTTCCCCACATTTGTCCTAGAGCAGTCTGTGACCTGGATTGTTGTGTCTGGCTGCTAGTGGAAAAAACAATTGAGCTGCAGTTTCAGTGCAAATTGTACCAAGAGAAAAGACGCAGTGCAAAGCAAAAGAGTGAAATGGCTGTCAGGTATGTGGTAAATCATGCAGTGACACCAGCCAACAGTCAGGTACATCTGGCCTAAAGGACCCATAGCTCAAATAGGGAAAGAATGTAGGTACTGATATGTAGAATTACCAACTCATCAGCAGCATGATGGTGAAGCAGAGAGAGTCAAACTGCTTTTTCAGAGGCGCTGCCTTGCATGATGCATTCATGAGATTATGTGGTCTGGCAAGTTAGTGAGTGCTTAACCCCTCCTCTGCCAGTGGAGACTTTCATCTTGCTTCTCAGCAGAGACAGCATTGATTTGCTGAGCTCAGAATAACCTTGTGGGTGAGAGTTGTTGTGCTCTCACACACAGCATTTGTCTGAAAGTTGTCTCTCTGGACAATATTTTGAGAGAGAAAACAGTTCTCACTCAGATTAGAATCCAGTATGGTCAGAGATGCCCTGGGCTGGAAAAGGAAAGAAAGGGGATCAAAGGAGACCATAATGTGTAGAGTTAAACAGAAAAACTGCTATGGTAGGTGAAGCCAGTCCACAGTATTGCAGGGCAAAGCATCACAACTTTCAGGGTCAGCATCAGGTAGCCCTGACTGGTGTCATGGGCAGCTGCCTGGCTCACAGGTAGCCAGAGGTGGTGAACTGGCACATCAAATGGACAGTATAGAATTAATTCCCTTTGCACCCCAAATTACTCTTCTTTAGCACAAGGCTAGGTGGGCACAGTTAGAGGAGAGACCCTCTTGTTTGCCCAGACACCTAGGATATATGTGTCACAAAATATCAGCTGGGTTAACTGGGTAACCTTCCTACAGTTCAAGCTCCATATGTTATCAAGGGTTTGATGAAAATGGGCAAAACAGGATTGAATGAAAATAATTCAGGTGGCAGAATATCACTTAATGGATTTGTCCTAAGGTGTCAAGATTTGTTCACAAAGGAAAGTCCGATATTTTTTCTTCTCCAGCACATCACCTTGCCAGCACAGAGCCCTGCAGATTCATTCCTCTTTTAATTTGCACTGATTTATGTCAAATCACCACATTACTAGAATATAATGTGAACAACTGGTTGTCTGTAAAAGTATAATGGCTAACTCTTAAAGATAATTCTAGCTAAGCATCAAGCATCATCTGGCATGTGTGACAGGTGAAACTACCATATGGTGAGGACCCACCTAGATAAATCAGTGTGCTCCAAATTCTGCATTGTCCTGTGAGAAAACATCTTCCTGTCCTGGGGACAGGCAGTACTCCCCAACGTGAAAAGAAGCCTGGGCCATAACATGTAGTTTGATTTCACAATTGTGGAACGAGTAAACAGCATTCTAACCAATCCTTTTTACATCTCTGAGGAGTTCTAAAAATGCTTTTTCATTCTGCAGAGGGTTAATATGGATCTTGTGTAGAGAGAAGCAGGTGGAGTCTGAGTGTGTGTACACAAGCATATGCACATGGTGCTCATAGGTTGGGGTTTTGACAGCATCAGGGTCTACTTATAAGGGACAAGGAAAATATGTTTGCTTTGCTCCCTTGAGGAGCAAGTGAGCAGTGAGTGGGTGGGAGGCATGGGGAGCTCGTCTGTCTCTGATCATCCCTGTGCTGGTGGCTGAGGGAGTTGCTGGGAGCCTGTGTGTGCTGTGCTCCACTTCCAAAGTGCCCCTGCTGCACCTCCAGACATGGCTTGTACATTTTTACTGGGGTGCAGCTGGGAAAAGTGTATGGTCCAGGCACCTCCATGATCACAAGTGTTGCAACAATACAGACTAAGAACTACGACTTAAAAGTATGCAAGAAGACAGTGACCTGATATATTTTTTCTTGGTTTTTCACTAAACTTCTCTTACCATTGTGCCCTTACAAACACTACTGATCCCCTGTCCCACTCTCCAAACTCCAAAATATTCATTCCCAAATCAATACATTATTTTAAAAAGGAGTATGGACTTCAGCAGCACAGATGAGAAGTGTACTGATAGCTAAGTCAATAGGAAACTGTCCTGTATGGCTCTGTAATCCATAGAGGCAGCCAGGGTGAGGCATTGGGAAGTGCTCCAGAGACTCATCACTTGCAGAAGTTGAATATTTGACATGGCAAAGAAACACTTGGAAAGAAGAGCATAGGCAAGGAAAGGAACAATACACTGGAATGAGCAAGGAAAGGTAGGGAAAATATAGTACAGGGAAACTCCTGCTTGTCTGAATGTGCAGAAAAAGGAAGATTAATTTTGTTCAGGCAAATGCAAACTCTTCAGCTAGAGTAATTCACATTGAAGGAAAAGATCAAAGAAAAACAGTGAAATTAGTCAGCTGAATTTTGATGTGCTACCAAGTAAAGACTAAGGAAAATCTTACAAGTCATGGTAGAAACACTTTATAGAGATCAAAGTTTAGCTAGAGATAAAAGACAGAAAAACAAAATATCATTTTGTAATTTCCTCTCCACCCCTGACAACATTTGTCATGTATTATTTATGACCAGTAGGTCTTTTTTGGGGGAGAACATCTATAATGTTTTTAACAGGGGTCCTTAAATTCCAGAAAGCGTTTCAGCTGCAGTGGTCTCTGGCAAATTTGATATCAATTTCAACAGCATCTGAATTGGGTACATGGTAAATTTAACAATGAAAATATACCAGACACTTTTAGTTCCTTATGGCGTGTCCCAAATAGCTTATAAAACACAAATGCTTCTTCAGTCATTAGGGATGAACAGGTCCCCTGGCATCCTAAATAGAATGCAAAGTGTGGATCAAACTGGGTAATAAATTGAATTAATGTGGCAAAGACATAGGCTGGTGTCAAACTGATGTTACAGGACTGACTTATATTGAACTACTCCTTGGAGACAGCAACACAGAGAAATGGTTTGTGCTTCATCTCGAGCACAGCTACCAGGCACTCTGTTGCCATGCTACAGTATCTAGGTGGCATCTCACTGAAGGAAAATCCTGCTTCTCTGGGTGCCAGTCCTTGCTTGGGGTGCTAGCAGGAGGCTGAGTACATCAGCTGAGTGGGTTGTGCTCCTCCAGACGCTGCTGGACCAGAGGAAGGTGAGGACATGCCACACAGCAGCGCCTCTCCCTCATCATCCCACTCCTGCAATGACTCCTTCACTGTGTTCACACTGGGGGAGAGAGTGTGAGCTGAGCCATGTGCTGATGCCTTTCACATCCTCTGTGCCTCAACTCCCATTTTCTGCAGAGGAACTGAGCCCATTTAGCATTTAAATGTGCCTCTGGGGAAGTGAAATGGAAGGTGGGATTTGCCAGATGAAACTTCACAACAGAAATTTTTAAGAATGCTGGGAAATCTTTTGAAAGGGAATGTGGAAGGCAGTAAACAGCTAAAAATGGAGAAAACATAGCATGGAAACAAACCAGAGAAGTAGAAAACAAAAATAAATGTAGGAAAAGAAAGGTAGGATGAGTGAAGGTTAAGAAAATATTCCCATGAGTTAGATGAAAGGAATGGTAGTGGTCAATGACTCACTTTCATCTGATACTCCTTCTCATTCTCTGTAATCCCCAAAATCAGGAACAGTATTTTAGAATTCTCAGTCTTGGAGAGATGCAGTGCCAGGGGCAATGAGAACCTGACACATACTTTCAAATCTAAAAAGTCCAAAACTTGCACTATCCTTTTCTGACCCAATCAAATGTGCATTTTTATGGCTCTAGCAGTTACTTTTCATCCTGAGGCAATTTTACAACATGCTGAAAATATTGAGCAATGCAGGGGTTGGACTGCACTTGAGATGCCCAAATATTTTCCAGCCCTCAGTGTTTTGGATGCAATGCACTGCAAAACAAGTACCTGACTAAAAGTGGCAGTTGTGTCTTTCTATGGCTTCATGAACTGTGACTGGAAGCATACTTTACCTTCAGCCCTCTTCCAGTGTTTTTTGGGTCAGCTTGGGCTCACCCTGACCAATGTCAATACCAAACTTCCCCTGGGGTTTCTCAAGTTAACTGTGGAGCACATACTGCCTGCCATGGAGAGAAGAAACACCATAGCAAGGTAACTCATGAAGGAAAAATCAAGCTTGTCCTGCCTCCTTATGCTCCAAAACACAGTGAAGTTGCTGTGGGCTGATCAATATTTGCAGTATGAGACAGATGTGATCTTTGGGAGAAGAGCAGTGAGCCTGGCATGGCAAAAGCACTTTTGGAGCTGCTGCCTTTGTCCTGCCTGAGGAAGAGCCCAAATGCAGTTTCTTTAGGTTCTTTTGCAGGACCTAGAAATCACTGACCCCATAAAACACCATCAACCCCATGTGACAGCTGCTGCTGCCTCTGCTCACCCTCTCTGTAACACAACGCCCTGAGTGACAGCTCACTAGACAGAAGATCCAGAAAGCAGCTCTTTCTGAGCATTCTAAAAAGTCTGACCCCTCACTGTTATCATCCCAATAAAATGCTGCAGGAATACATGACCAAAAAGGGCCTTCAGAGCCTCTTTTGTTCCAGAGAAGCTGCTGCCCTGGGCAGTGTGTCCTCAAGGCCCATAGGGTGCCAGAGCTGTGCACGTGGCCCCCTCTGAAATGGGTGAAACATCCATGGTTTCACAGGCCTGTTTCACACAACTTTTACAAAATCTGCTGAGGGAAGGGTGGTGGAGCCTGAGACCAGCACCAGAGTCCCTCTGGCAGGGATGGAGCCAGGGTGAGGCCAAGGAAGCCTCCTGGCTGTGGCACTGCCATTCTGGATCTGGCCACAGCAAAAGCACAAATGTTTTCTGTTGCACTCACAGGCAAAGCCTCAGACAAATCTTTAGGTGTCATTGTAGACAAAAGCCTTGAGCTACTTCCAGGAACCTGTTCTGGCTCAGTGATCTTGGACAGAAGAGTGCAGCCCATCTGTCTGGCCATGTGGAGGCAAAGATAAGCTTTTAGGATGGAAACTCTGACCTGATCCCACAGGGCTGGGGTGAGCAGAAGAGGTGGACCAGTGGGAGATTACTTAAAAGGACATAACTTCCAATAGATTAAAAATCTATCCAATGTACAGGACACTTATTGCAGCTATGGCAGCATTAAAACCCCCTTTATATTTACCTGGACACCTTTTTAAAATTGTTTGACAGTAATAACTACCAGTGAAGGTCACAGCGTAGTTAAGAGGCAGTAAGCCTCCATTTCAATCGGGAAAGAGCACTTGGGGAAGCCCTGGAAAAGGAAGTCATCCTGTTCTTGCCAACCTGCAGTAACCAAGTACAGAGCATATCCAGCCAGGAAGACTGCAAAAAGACCTTCACCCTACAGTGGGCTGAGGACAGCTAACATGGATTGATTTAACTAATATGCTATTAAAAGCTCATCTGAGTGATTGCAACCTATTATGTGGCTTCAGACTTCAGCACCTTTAAAATGCATATGGTTTAATTGACACAGCATTACGGGTCCTTTCCAGACATTACTGTTGCTCACACTGTGACAGTCTGAATGCAGAGTTGTTATTGTGCTACTGCCTATACAGACACACAGAAGAGGAGCAGAGAGGCCACCATTCATGACATAGAAATGGCATCTCAGCCTTAATGAAACCCCCCAATTTGGGCTGCTGCAATGGATGTTACCTTAATCCATAACTGAGTGACCATGGGGATGTGCATTCCTAGCCTGGTGTTAATAGCAATTCCTACCAGTTCCAGAAATGCTCTGGTTCTACGCCACTGCAGGCACCAAGGCAGTGACTGCAGTCTGCTACTCTGCTTCCCACCCATTTTCTCTCATCTTTCTGGCTGGGTCATCCCTGTACCAGCTGTGAAAGCAGAGGACATCAGGGGATATACTACTACTACTACTACTACATTATGACACACTGAAGAGAGAAAGACATGGCTATATTTAAATCAATGCTCCATAGAGAGTGTTCTGCGTTGGCAAATTAGTCCTTATACATTTACCTGTCATAAGATTGCCATATATTATCATAGTAATGGTGATACATTTCAGCAATTTTTTTCTTCCTTTGCTGTTTGTATGCTCCTAATTCCTTTTCAGCTTGACTCCTCTTAACACGCAAATTGTAATTTGCAAGCTTAAAATACAAATTCTATTTGTGAAGATAAGATTCTGTAAATATTATATCTCCCCTGGAAGAGAAGGAGATTATTTTACATCGGCCTAAACAAATTATTTAGATAATATCAAGTTTGCTTCAAGTTAAAATTTTTGAGATGTAAATACATTTTAATATGCCATGCTTATAGCAAATATATTATAAGCATTTGTGCTATTTTAGTTGTTTTACAATACTTGTAGTAAGAGACATACTGCAGCTAGAAAAACAATATTAGATTATAGACAGGGAAAAGTAAAAAAAAATTAAATTTATTAAAACCAGGTATTCAGGCTACAGGTGTCCTTAAAGGCCCATTCTCTGAGGTGACATCTGCCTGTCCCCATGCTGCCCAGTTCACAGGACCAGCTTGAATTTACCTGCCCATTCAGTGGGATTTCTTCCAGTGGAAGCCAAACAGGGCACAGCATGGATAAAGGGAATGATGTCCCCACCTCACACCCACATCTCAGCCTGGTTTGCTGTCAGGGTGTGGGGACAGGATTCATCCAGGCAGAGCAGGCTGAGTGGTGGGAAATGGTCTCAGGCTGAACTGTCCTGAATGCTAAATTTGCACTTTCCACACCAGGCAGCTCGATGGTGTGCACTGAAATACTGATTGTGTTTCAGCTGTCTCTCACAGAGCAGGAGGAGGAACAGGGTGAGGGAATGCCTCCAAAAGACAGGAAAATGGGTGGAAGCATTGCTCCAGTGTAGTCATGACAAGGTGGGGGAAGATGAGGAAAGTTTAGAGCTGAAACCCCTCCAATGAAGAGGATTAGGCAATTTCTAGAAGTTAGTAAGTCTGAATCAATAACAGTGAATATTAAATCCTGAAAAGATGGAGAAGAAAAGGCAGGGATTGCAGTTTCAGACTCACCAGGTTGCCACTGAGCTCCAAAGGAGCTGGGAGCCAAGAGCAGCTGCTTCTCACATGGACAAATTCCCACCACAGCAGGACATGGGGGATCCTGGCTGCTCTGGCCTGGGACCACAGCAGCAGGATCGGTGTAGCAGCATCTCCTGCAGGAGATTATCCTGCCATGATGAGGAGCAGTGGCTCTGCTGAGTTCCCAGCTAGCTGGAGCAAGAAAGCAAGGACTGGCTGGCTCTCATAGTGCTGCGATACCTCTGGGCACTGTTTTGCTTCTCTGAGAGCCAGAGGTTTTAGAATCACAGATCCCAGTGCATTCCAAACAAGATACTGAGTACCAACATCACCAATCATGCTGTTTCTGCTGAGCCTCAATTCAGGAAGAGCTTCCATCAAGGAAGTCCTTGCTTTTGCTGGAAAGATGCCACTGGGTTCCAAGTTGCCTTGCAAATGTGAGAGTCTGCTGGACAAGTTGGATTTTTGGACTGCGTGTTATTGGCATGGAGGAGACCACTGCTTTAGCCAATGCAGTTGTCAGTGGCCATGGGCCTGATTCTTCTCTAGACCTGGCTGCAAGTGCTGCTGCTGCAAAACGGGCAGGAACACAGAGCTGGGGACAGGCGGCAGGGGCACTGCAGGGATCAGTGAGAGCAGCACAAGCTGCAGTGCAGTCACACCTGGGAATGTGGAGAGGGAAGCTCTCAGATGGAGAGATTGTCCGTATCCTTGAAGTTAAGCCAAGGATATAGGTAAAAACAGCCTAAAGATTTTGCTAGAGCACTGGTCCAGCTGCTGTTGGGAAATAAAGGGGAAAACTGAAAATGTTGATATTTCTGGAGAAAAGACGTAGCAGTAAGTAGCTTGATCAGAAAATATTGGGATAAGCCATGACCTATATTAAAGTGGCATTGATTAAGGAGCACTGATTTTGGAAGCTATCAGATTATTTCCTTTCTGTGCAATGGGGAAGTTTAGTGCTTTGGCATGGCAGTCTGCAGGGCCTGCAGAAGTCTTCGTGAGCAATTTTTCATCCAATCAGAAAAATAATTTTTTCTGAGTATGGCTGCCTAGCACTGCCTTGAGTGGAAGCACCCATCTTTAAGGAACTTGCATTGGAAACTCACTGCATATTTGCATTAAGTGGTAGCTGCAAAATAATAAAAGTAATTAGTGCATGTTATGAACTAATCAGCTGCAAAAAGGCCTTGAATGAGAACTTTAATTCAGACTGAATTTTTATGATTATATTATATAAAGCTTGAAAACAGACGCTTACACACTGGAACTGCTGAGTAGCCCTGAACTACAGTGCTATGACCAGCTAATTGAATCCATATTCCTTGCCATTCAGAGAATCAATAACTATTAGAAGCAAAGGGCATTGCCGTAAAAGCCCAGTGAGTGCTTCATGCAAGGGGGAGTTTGTGTGATGAAAATGCAGTTGTGAAGTGGTAGGAATATGTGCCAGGCGTCTGCAAGAGGATCAGGTCCAAAACAGTACACTAAGGACAAGCACAGCCAAGCCCTAAGCAAACACCATCATTTATAATATTTTCTTGATTTAGGATGATGAACAGTCTGATGTGCCAGCCTCAAAAATTGCTGGGTTCAGAGATCTTAATCTGAGCCAAGCAATACTGTTGGACACTAGTATCTTTAACAGGGTGTGAACATGCCAGGGAGCAACTGGAAAGGGGAACTTATTTATAGCAGCAGCAGGCTTTAAAGCATTGGTGTAGCAAGACTGATTAGTGACTGGTTACTTAGTCATGCATGAAAATGACACCTTATGTTCCACAGCCTGCTGCTCAGGAATAACCCCAGGGGCAACCAAGTGGTGGAGAAAAACCCAAGAACCTCCTTGTGGGAGCAATATCCAGCATGAGGTGGTGGTGGCTGCTCCCACCCCTGAGCTCTGGATCCTGGAGGATCCAGGTACCCTGTGAGGAGATGGACCAAGGTGCACCATCAGAGAAGCTGGTGCCAGAGCTGTGTTAAACACAATTACTTGCCTTTCTGAGAGGAAGCCCTGTCAATTCTTCACAAAAAGCCTGCTGCAGCTGTTTTCACATGGCTTTATAGGCTTTTTCATAGCTAAATGCTGTCCCATATTGCTTCTAGTGGCAGGGTCAGATCAGGACACTGTGAGATTCTCTGTGTGTGCGAGTGTGTGAATTTTTCATGCTGGCAGAGGAAGAGGGAGGGAGAGAAGGAGAAGCAGGAATGAGAAATACATGCTTCAGGAAACCCAGGGAAGGGAATTTGTGCCTCCTGCTCATTTTACTGTTTGCAGCTACCTTGTGTAAGACACCAAGTCTTGCTCACATTTCCATAGTGCGTCTGATAAAGTCATTTAGCACAGGCTAACTGCAGGCATATGAGAGTTTCCATTACAGCTACTTCCATTCACAAACACCAATTTTCTCAAGAGATTTATTAGATGTCAGTCTAGGAGACGAAGGAGCTCTAAAAGGTTTTGCAGGTCAGAGTCCCTTTAGGATTACCTGATGTGTGCCGCTGGGCCATTTTTGCAGGTTTAGTGCTGTGTTTGTGACTGCTCTCCTTGCTTATGACAGTTCATCTGAGCTGCTGTACTGAATTGTTTTCTACCTCTGGGTTGCTTGTAATCACTTTGCTTTGATTGTTCATTATTTGTTTGACGTCTGTGGCAAGCAAACACATTCTTTTTTTTTCTTTTTTTTTTAGTGCTCTCTGCCAGGTGGCTGAGTAGTGTGAAAAATGAAAAATACAAGCACAGTATATTTGGAGTATTTTTCAAAAACATTCAGAAATTTTTAGAAAACTCAGTCTAATCCTCTCTTCTTCCTGTCAGGCCAAAATAATCCAGACAAAAAAGCCCTCTTGTGATAAAATAAGTGATAGTTTTAGGAAGAGCAGATATACCTACTAGCATGAAGCAGTCAGAAGACTGTTTCAGAGTAAAACACAAAGGGAATCCTTAAATACTCTGACTAGGGCAATTCATTTGGACAGCCAGCAACTCAGACAAAGTAAACAGCTGCCCCCAGCAGCAGATTTTGGGAGCATCCAGCCATCCACGGATTTTCTCTGCCTGTGGCATAGACATGCAAATTGAGGCTGCTGCTGCTGCTGAGAGAGCAGGGGGTGCCCGGGGAGAGCAGCAGTGCTGGGACAGGCAAAGGGCAGCAGAGCTGACCCCTGGCAGTGGGAGCCTGACCCTGCAGGGCATTCTCTGCTTCCTGGGCTCAACTCCATCCCAGCTCCTCTCCCTCTGGCCTCATGCCCCGTGTCCCCTCCTACAGTGACTTTGGCTTATTTCCCTGGGAGTCCCTGCAGCTAAAACACAACATAATCTTTTTATTTGGAAGCCATCCTGTCTCCATCCCAGGTTTTACTGAGTGCCAGACTCTTTTGGATTTTGTACACATGTAGCCCTTGGAGGGCAGAGTGGGAAGATGATGAGGTTTATCCTCTGCCTCCAGTATAATCAGAAGTAAAACAAGAGAGAGAAGACGCAAACCTGCATTGGACTTGGTTTTCTCCACTCTGTTTCTGAAGAAAGAGGAGAGCTAGAGGAGGAGGAGGGATAGGGCCTGAGGGGGAGGAGGGAGGTAGAGGAAAGAAGTTTTGGCATGTTGTCTTGCCAAAACGTGCAGTACAGATGGGAAGACACAGATGGAGCATTTCTACTGATAGTTCAAGAAATCAAACATGCAGGGAGTTGCAGCAATTTCCTTGTATCACTGTATTGGAACATTCTGTAGCAGCAGTTCTTAAAGAAAACAGGCTGTCACTTCAGCAATGCTTTGGAAGCCTGCACACGAATACAAACAGTCACCCTAAAAATCTGCTGCAGCAACTCTTGCCTGGCACAATGAGCTGATATATTTTGTTTCAGCTCACATTTTGTTTGGTGGCCCATCTGTGAGCACAGAGCACTAAACTGTGATCCTTAACTTAGCAGGCTGAACTTGCCCATGGCACAGTGGCAAAGCAGCAGATGTGTGGGAGCACATCAGCCTCCTTTGTGCTCAGGTGCAGCAGAAGTCTGAAAACCAGGATAAATGTTGCATGTAATAGTGGCTCTGGCATGCAGGCAGGGAGGAGGGAAAGGGATCTAGGGAAATGCCATAAAGAATTCTGCAGGTACTGTATGTCAAGTCCGCTTATTAGAAGCACTGAAATGATTGAACAGTCCCAGCAGCACAATTCCTGCAAAGGCTTGCCAAGCATTTCCAGTCTAATTAGGCTTTAGGAGAGTCAGCAGGAGGCCTGGATATCCTCCCTGTTGAGAAGAAATCTGACTGGATTCTCCTTTGCTTCTATGGTAAAGTAGATGCTTCCAGCCCCAGCCTCCTGGCTTCCATGGGGTGACAGCCCAGTGTGACTTCTGCAGCTGCAGGCAGGACAGGGAATGCTGGAGCAGTGTTCTGGTTCATGGCACCATTTCTCTATTCTCAGGAATACCCTAACGGCTGCTTTAGAGAAGGCTGGTGTGGCTGGGACCTTCCTCTAACAGCAACTGAGTAGAGAGGTGTAGAAACCCCTTCAGTAGTTCCCTCCACATTCCTCAAGGGTCAGATTTTGGGTAAATTTATTTAATTACATTCTTCTGTTCTTTCTCGTCTTCATTTCAGTTTGAAAGACAGGTGTCTGCTAAGAAAAGCAGGAGCCTCTCTTGAAATGGACAATGTAAACCCCCTCCCTCCAAATTATTGTAAGTTTGAAATTAAGGAGCTCTTAGGCAAAGATATGGGAATAGGAATAACAGTTCTTTACTAGGAAAATTTTAAAAACCAACACAGTAATACAGAAAACAAAATGCTGACAGAGTCAGAATACAACCTGACACCCCATCAGTCAGTCAGGGTGTTGGTAGCAGTCCCATTAAATGGTGGCTGCATCCTCCTGCAGTGACAGATGTGGGTCTGTTGAAGTAGTGATCCTGTAAGGGTGCAGTTTTCCTCCAAAGGTCCAGTGATGATTTAGAAGGGTCTGGTTTTGCTCTGGGAATCCAGTGGAAAAAGGCTGCTCTGATGTTCCAAATGTCAGATTTTATTTAGGTAGGAAATGCTTGGCTCCTCCCCCTGGCTGGGGCATCTCCCAATGGGATGATGTAATTTTATCAGTCATGCAGTGGGACTCAATGGCCCATTAACAGAAGATATCTCCCTGGAGGAAGGATGGGTTGTGGAAAAGATAAAGAACACTGCCCTACCTGGTTTAACAGATGGTGATAGAATACATACTTTTGGTTAAATCCTGCTTTGCAACCCAAGACACTCTTTTACTGTGGGAGACCCAACACAGACTATGTAGATATATGTATGCAGATTATTTTAATGAGTTCTCCTCATTAAAATAAAGTATTCCTTATCCATATTTCCGTCTTTTTCCAAGGACAGCTACTGCCATCACATCTAAGAAGAAAAACACCCTTAGAAAATAACTTATTTTTCATATTTTTTGAATCCCAGCACAGGCATTTTCTTGCCTCTCACATTCTGATTTTTATCCTGCTGCAATAAGCAAATGGGAGTTGGAGAAGTCATTAGTGCCCAATTTAGCTTGGCAATTAGGCAAAATCTAATGGGATGCTCTCAGGTTCAAAAGCTAGAACTGCTACTTGTAGGCTCTAATTCTGATACTGACTTTTTTTCTCTGTGGCCAGGATGAATTATCTTCTCATGTGTGAAAATTTACTATTCCTTATAAAGCTATATGTTGGGGTTCATTGCTTGGGATTTGTAAAATGCTTTGGAAAGGAAAGGTAGGAAACATTATTTCATTTTAATGTGTGTCTGAATAGCCTTCAACCCTCTTCTCTGGTTACTTCAAAATCTCTGTCTTGGGCAGAAGAATTCCTGATCTTTGAGGACTCACAGTTATAAATTCAGATTATAGCATTGATCCAAAAGACACATTGCTCAGTGGAACTGAATAATGTGCCAGCACTACACAGCAACAGCTTTGACCAACTAGAGGAATTGCTGAGGTCAAAAATGTGGCAGAGGTCACCACATCTGTCAAACATCATTTCACATTGATTCTGTGGGTATTTGGAGTTCAACACAGTGATGAGATATGGTGTATATTTTGATATGCAATGTCAGCATTCTCTTTTTCTTCCTCTGCATCTTATCAGCTTCAAGAGTGCTATAAAACCAGGACTATATCAAATTTAAAAAGCTCCTTGAAAAATATATTTTTAAAGAGTTTGGGAGAACAAATAAACCTTTCTCAAATAAATAAAAAACCCATAACATAAATTTTCACTTAAAAGCTGCAGCTGAATTTTCACTTGAAAGGTGCATCTGAAGCTCCAGCCCCTTGGTTGAATCTCTCTCCATGAGAAATTCCTCTTCAAGAAAAGAAGATAGGAAGAGTGATCCATGCTTTTCTCTCCATCTGGGTTGTGAATGACTCTGTTCTCTGCTTTGAGATGGGAAGAAGATAAAAACTTCAAAGTTACCATCTTTATTTAATGCCTGTGACATCAGCCCCAGCCAGACTGTCACTCGACAGTGCCACCTTAACAAACATGTTTTGGTCACTGAATCACCCCTGTGGCTTAACTAGCCTTGGTCCTCAGTGATGTTGTTGTCAGGAAGAGAGATTGCCTGAGTTAAAAGAGAGACTAGGCTAAGGATTGGAGCAGAGGCTCCAAGCATCAGACAGGAAGGTAAATATTCACTTGTCCTGGTTGGTGATCCAGGGGGAAAATGAAGATGCTGTGTCACATCCAGAGATGGCAGATGATGAATACTGTGGCTTTGCTGAAGTCTGTTCTTACATAGGTAGATAGGAGCATTCAAGCCCCCCAGGCAAGGACTGCTAAACATCTGACTTAAGCCTAACATGTCTTTTCAGAAAACTGAAGAGAAATCAAAAATCTTGAAATTATGCCCCTTTTCCAAATTGCAGTTCACTGCCTAAATCACTAAAGCTCACTGTCCTCAGAGACACTGAATGAAAGGAGCAGCTGAGCCATCTGGGCTGGTTCTCTGCAGTATGGACATGAGAAAACAGGGTCTGTGCAGAAGATCTGAGGATTTTATGCCACAGAACAGTGGCAAATGACCAATGCTCAATGATAACCACCAAGACTACTTAGAGATTCCTGCACTGAGCCTGTGAGCCAGCCCTAGTCACCTGAAATTCAACAGGAACTGGAAATAAATTAATTAATATGAGTGTGGGGAGAGATACTGCCTGAGATAATATGAGTTTCCATTTCACATCTCAGTTCAAAGCACTAGTGGTACAGAATAATTTAGGCTGGAAAAGACCTTAAGAGATGTCGAGTCCAACCATAATGGTAATAGGCATGATCTAAGGACTCAAAATCTTCTGTAACCTCTGATGTTCCCCACTGAGAAATGTGGAGACTTTCATATTCAGCCAGATACTTGCAGTGTTTAAAGACATTTCTATAGCCATTGTTTGCAAGTCCTACGGTCAAAGGAAGCCTCTCTGGCAAGATTTCATTTCTGATGCCTGTTCAGAACAAGAGAGCACAGAGAAATGGAAACTGACAGATGATGGAGATTTTCAAGCCTTGTTTTCATTTGCTGGTATTCTGGGTTGTTGTTTGTTTTAATGCCATTGGGGAGTTATTTTATATGAAATGCCATAGAAGAGAAGTACTTGTTTTGGCTAATTACCTAGTCCTGTGATCACTACCCTGTTCAACATTTTAAATTCTCTGTTTCAAAGTCTTCCTTCTACAGTGGTTTAATGCAGCTAAGCAGATGTGTGACAGATATTAATAAGAAGCATGAAAGTGAATAAAATAGGAGAAGTCAGATAAATTAAGAGTCTGGGGATGTTTGCACCAGCTCTTCAAGAGGGCTGTGCTATGTGAGGAGTTTACTGCCTGGCAGTTTATTTCTAGTTTGTTTCCCCCACACTATTCACTTTTAATTGTGATTAGCGTTTATTGTGATTAACTTTATTAGCATTTGGTGAAGATTTACTTTAAAGAGCATGTCTTCCACACATATTGAATATATCATTCTTATACCTTTGGTAAGAGGAGGCATTTCAGACAATACATGAATAATCAAACTCTCTTGAAAATGGAATGCCTCTGTATTCCAGTATTGTTTTTCCACTCTTTCAAGGACAGGACTACAAATTCAAAAACATTTTTATCTTTGTCTTTCTAAAATAATCAGATGTTTAGATCAGTAGTTTTGGGAATAGACTATTAAGTGTATTGCTTTAGGCTCTTCTAGGAGACAAGGATGGCAAGATAAGAACCTAAACAGAAGAGAATCTGGTATCCAGGACAGTCATACTAAATCCAATTTATAAGCTGTTAAACATAGGAAGGGGGAAGCTGGAAAAAATTTTAGGAAAATTCAATGACCTAGGCCCCAAAGCTATTGGCTTTTGATCTTTGTTGGAACTTTGAAGGGAAGGTATTTTCATGATTGATACTCATGAATTGTTGTTGACAGCCCAACAAACCAGATATGGTGCTATGATGGGGACTAACACATCTCAAATTTTATAAACATTACAGATGTCACTTTTACTCCCAGGAATCACACCCTATTGTACCACCACGGGACAAAGTGCTCTGGCAGTTGATGTTATCTGGCCCTTGCTTTCTAGTAGCATAGTCACAAATATTTATAAAGTACAACAGAATTTTGCCCTACAGTCTTGATAGAAATGTCAAGTGCCCTGCACTTACACAGTATTGTGCACTGTTCCTGGAGAAATGATCCTTTAATTAAAACCATCCACATGAGATGAAGTATTCAAAACATTCCAGAAAGAAATTACCTTCTTGTAGGATAATAGAGACAATTGGCTGACTTGCACAGACTGTACTGACACGCAGCAAAGCTCAGCTCTTCACTAACCATGTCCTCATGCCAGAACTAAGGACATCCTGTCTACAAGGGGGACACACAGCCTGCATTTTACTTTCTACCTCAGCCCCTGCGTTAGATGTAAGCAAGGCTGTGTAGCTGGACAGGAAGAAAATGTGCAAAGTGCATCAGTAATGAGGAATTGAGGCCAATGGAGACGTGCATGGATTAAAAGAAAAAGCTAACAGATACAAATGCAAAATGTGAAATAGAAGAAGCTGAATTCACAACACTCTGTGCATTTCAGAGGATTAGCAATGATGGTGTTTAAATTGTAGAGATGAGTTTCCAGCTGATCATGGTCTATGTGTTCCATCGCTTGTGTGCACATTGGATAATGAAAGGATTTGCTTGAGAGGAGAGGCTTTAAGGAAGGAAAGGCTCTGTAAGTTGCTCAACTTAAAAGAAAAAAGAAAATTTGGAAATAGTTGGTTTCTTATAATGAAAATATCTCACCAACCTGCACTTTCAGTTCTACCAGGCTGCAGTTCTAGCTGGAGAGGGCTCCCTCTTCCCTCTCAGCCTGGCCTGGAGAATGTTAGCATCCACCTTTCAACAGGAGTTTTGCCACTGGATGTAGACAGAATTTGGTTGTGCTTTCCCTAAGTGTGCTTTGGAAAGGGAGATAATTCCCTCACCATGAGGGGCCTGCCAGACAAGATATGGTAATTCCTTACAGTGGGCTCAAGGGCAGTTGCAAGCCAATCCAGCCTTATGAATTCCTCATGGGCGAGACACACCCAGTGGCTGCTGCTTCTTTCACATCCTGCTTAATCTGTTTGGAGGCTGACTGAGGTCATGCAGAGACATTTTCAGCTGCTTTGCACGCTCTGTGCAAAGGGACTATGCTCAAAGGAAACCAACAGTGATTCTTGCCTCAGGAAGAATGGAAATGGTCTCTCCTTTTAAATTAACCCTGTATTCAACAATTTAAAACCACAGCACTCTCACTCATTCTGGAAGGACATGATTTCTGGAGCTCTTTTCCCAGCTGTTTTCTAACTTTAAAAGTATTCTAACTCACAGCCCTCAGCCATGGTAATGATAATAACTGATCTGGTTAGAAATGGTGCCAGGCAAGCTTCTGGATTTAAGTAACTTTGCTTTATAAACCTTTTCCGTAGTGAGGGATTAGCATGGCCCAGATTCAGGGAAGAGAATCCTGTCCATCTGGAGATAACCTCCAAGTGCTCACACTGACCTTACCCTGTGTTCCTGCCCTGGTGCCCTCTGTACTCTCAGTTGTACCCCTTCTCTGCATTATTTTCCTTTAAACTAAAGTAGGGTGGAAATCAGGTTTGGTTAGGCTCCTATTACGTGCTCAAACTTCTAGTGAAGCTGGAAGGGCCTAAGACCACCTATAGGCTGTGGAGTAGATGTGCTTTGTGCACTCCCTACAGTCTTGACCCTTCGATTATCCAGATCAGGGATTTGTCCAAAGTACACATCAGGTCTCATTTGGGTTGTGAAGTTCCTATATCCTTAGGAGTGAAGGGACGTGGGGAAGGGATGAGGGCTGGTTGACCCCCCTGACTCAGGAAGCAGTCATTCTCAGAGCAGGCAACCCAGGGACCAGAGGCACGTGGACTCCTTGGCAAAATGATCTGTCAAAAGTTGCTGTCAGATATTTTTTGCCTGCAAGTAAATGTGACCTAGGACCTTCAAATCCCCTAGATACATGTTCATGAGTGTATTAGAAGACCAAAGGGCAGTTTCTAAGACCTATCCCACCTCTTAAAATATCCAGGCTTCCTCATCCCCTAAGAAGCTTATAAATCACTTCACTCCAGTAAAAGATACAGACACTTTTTATTTTTTTAAATTACAACCACTTTTTGTCTTGCATTAAAGCCTCTTACATTTTCAGAAACTTTCCACTTGAATTATGAAGCAGATCACAGGCCAGCAGAAAACAATTCCCAAAAGAAAAAGGCAACGTAATGGAGCATAAATTAAAATACACATTCAAGTACAAAGCACCGAGTGTGGTCTAGAACACAACAAGCACATCACTTTAAAAAATAACAAGTGAGTCCTAACACCCACACTTGAAAAATTGCAGAGCATCCTAATATCTTCCAGATGTGGACTTGATTAGGGCTAAAGTTAGGTGGGTTGCAACCTGCAATTTAAAAGCAGTTCTTTGCCACAGGCTGAAAAGAGTGAAGATTTGCTGAAGTAGAGGGAAAGGAGGGAGTTAAATCTTCCCCAACAAATACTCCAGTAATGAATATGTGCACTTTACTGGCAATCAAGAAAAGAGAGTATTTCCCATTATGAATGCTTTCTTTATTTCTTATTGAGGTTGGTAGAACTTCTCATAGGAAGGATGCAGCAGAGAAGAAGGCTGAGTACAACCTCCTATTTCTGCCTGGAACCAGCTGCTTTTTACAAGTAAGTGCTCCCTGGAAGCACTGAGACATAAGCACCTGCATATCAGCATATAACCAGCTCAGGTTTGCATCTAGGTCTGGCTTGTGTGCATCTAGCATCCCTAATAAAACCTTGAGCTTTTCCACCATGGCTGAATAACCTGAGCTTGTGCAGCTTCCTTGTGTGGAAATCTGAATGTCACCTGGGGCAGGAACAGCCGGAGGTGTCACACAGCGCTCAGACAGCTTTCTTGAAGGTTGCATTTGTCCTGGAGACACAAAAGTAACTCTTGACTTTCCAAGCAAAGATTCCTAGATGATGTAGTTGCCTCTCCATGGGAAAGCCTCTAAGCTCCCCAGCAAGATGAACCTTTTTGGAGTCAGTGAAAGTTACTTCCTAACAAGACTGTCGAGGGTATCCCTGTCTGTGCAGGTGATTGTGGCTTGTGTCCTCTGAGAACTGTCAAAAGTTAAAACATTTATGTTGTTCCCTAAGATCATATCTGAATTCTGCCTGACTTCCTATGATGCTTAAGCTCCTGAAGACTTGCTCAGCTTGTGCTGGGCTCGCTGTAAGCCAGGGTTGAGTTCTTTGAGAGGAGAGCCTTCCTTGGCTCCTCCAGAGTCTGGGCTGGGCGTCAAGGTAGGACATCCCAAGGTCTCTCCATAGATTCAGGAAAAATTCCTCCTGCTATCTGTCAAGGAGGAAGTTTTAGAACTTTTGCTTTTCCTAGGGTAGAGGATGAGAGGAATCAGAGACCACTCTTCTTCATTTTTTATGAGGTAGCTTTGAATATAAGTGGATTAGAAATCAATAGAAATAAACAGAGCAAAAAGTCATCACATATTTCCGCCAAAGCCTCAGACCTCAGCAGGTGCACTGAATTTTGTGTGGTAGAAGAACCTTTCTGAATAATTATTGGCATCTCTAGAAATGTACATCATGCTCTATACAGCACACCAAAAATGCCCCTGAGCAGAAAAATGGCTGCATTAGTATTAATGCTGGTCATATTCTGAATTAAATACTTACTTCCTTAGTAAGCATTAAAATATCAACATTTTAAAGGCAGCACAGCACCTTCCTGAAAGAGCAGGTGTCTTTAATATGAATACATTTTATTAAAAATATTTGTCACTGTGAAAGGCCTGATGACATTGCGAGCAAGTAGACAGTAAGAATCATCTGGCTTTCTTCTCCAGGCATTACCAAGGGATCAGCGTGCACATTTCAATTAAAATTTGAATTTTTCAGTAATCTTCCAGCATCAGGAGTCAGAGACTCTTGCATGCGGTGTCTAATTGACCACTTTATGCAGGGCACATCAGCTTTTTAGGAACTGTATCCATTTAGATCATCTGTGAACAGCTGAGAGTGTCTGTGAGCAAACAAATGCTGTTAGCTCTTGTGTCTCAGTTAAGAATTTAAGATACCAGTGACTAAACATGCTGGCATCAGCTGTAGAGCATCTGGCATGGGGATTGGTCAAAAGCTGGTGAAAGAAAAATGTTTTACCTTGACTTTTTGGGTACCTCTTGGGATTTTAGTTCTTTGAATAATAATTTTTGGGATAATTTGAACTATGAGCCAGCTGCTTCTGGCATTGCCAGACTGAAAAAATGAAATTCAGAAAGAACAGAGTGGCTTGGAGTCAGAAAAGTAAATTTGCAGTGTGGTACCTACTCTGCTCCTGTCTGGAGCTGCTGAGAGCTTGGTCTGATGAGACCTTTTAGCTCCCAGAGTCTCTTGTAAGACTGGTGGTATAAAGAACAGCAACAAAGATGGAGAGATCTGAAAACTGTGGAAAGAGCAAAAGAAAGACAAGTGGGACAGTTAATCTGTAGTTTGGCACAGTTAGCTCACATGGTTTAAGTTTACTTGGAAAATCCAGTGGACAGGCAGGGAAACTGTTTTTCTGGGTGCCAAAAGCCTTAAAATTGTAACATTTTGATTACTATTCCTACTATTGCGTATCTCTTGTGCTAACTACATGTCCTTGCCAGAAAAATCTGTTCAGGCTGAAATGGGATATGAATAACTTAGAAAGGTCCAACAAATTTTAAAAGGCAAAGGGGGCAGCAGAGGGGAGGGTAAAGAAAAGGGATCTGCAGAATGTAATGAGGAATGGAGGGGAACACAGAAGCCTTCTGCACCTCCCCAGGCAAAACACAGAGATCAACAAGAAAACAATTGAAAATTATCAGTCTGGAGAAAGATGTGGATAACAAAGTAGGTTCAAGGAGAAGCTTACACCAGTGTGAAACTGTCCCAGCAGGAAAGTCTGTGCACGGCTGTGCAGCAGCAGAATGGCTCCATTTATTACTGTTTAATTTATTGGCTGCTCACAATGTAGTCTGTTCAGAACAAATATAGTGCAGTCTCTGTCCTCACAAGTAGTCAGTTTAGCTAGAAAAAAATATTAATTAAGGCCTTTTAGATTTCCTTCAGTGTATTTTAAAACAAGGGCCATCAGTGCCTCACTCTTGCATTCACTGTTTTTTATTGGCTATGGCGCAAAAGAAGGAAGTTGCTTATTAACAAACTTGACCCCCTTGTCTGGCCATTTTTCTTGCAATTCTTTCCTCCTCTTCCTTTCCAGAGGGGAGTCCTTAGGCACAGACCCGAGGTTGGGATGGAGCTCTCTGTCCATGTCCCACACTAAGCCCTCTCTGTCTCACAGAGGTGGGGCCACTGCTGGGGCATGGTGTGGAGAAGAGAGCAGAGAAATCAGTGACATCCATGAGCCCTGTGTAAGGACATTCCTCCTGCTCTGCTCCTTGTAGTGAAACCCTGCAGCCATAAAGTTCATGGCTGTGGTTTTTGTATTGAACGCGGGACTCCCTGTGAATACAAAATAATATAAAGCATTCAGCACTGCCCAAACTACAGCAACACAGCATGGAGAAGAAAGCTAATCACCTTTCAAAACTCATGTTTATTCATAAAGTTTTAATGGCAAGGGGAGGAGCTGCTTCAGACCTTTATCACCTGGAGCTGATGGATGAACCATAAAAAAACTTTCTTTTCATTTAAAGGAAGATAAAATGAGTGCTATCCATCAGAGTTTATCTTGCTGCTCATTGCTAAAGCTCCTCTACACAAACTGTGGTTTTGTGTGATGTGGGACACCTACTGCAACCCCTGCAGCTGAGAATGGAGCATGTTAATGACATTTATTGCACTGCAGTCTGTATGAGGGGCTGTCATGCCAGAAAGACAAGTATGTCTAGAGGAGGAACTCTTTGCTACTCATTACCAAGTGGCTGAATTTCTGATGGAGAACATTACATAGTCATTCAAAAGGCAGTAACTCAGATTGTAACAAAGAACCTGAGACATACTAATAAAAGCCCCATTTCTATTTTATAAGTCACATAATGGATATCATATTCACTGCTTCTTATGGTGAACAGGTTACTTATTAAGCATAGTCTATGACTTTATTTCATTTTAAAATTGCCATATTTTCCAATTATTCTAACTTTTTAGAATCTTCTCCCTTTTAAATAAGGTTATTTTTAGCATGAAACACAAGTTACAAACAGCAGAAGTTGCTATAGAAACAGAAAAGGCACTTCGTAGAATGAAAATGCATGAAGAAATGTTGTTCACTATTTATCTTCTGCAGACAGTAAGATAGAATCAATACCTATATGTGTGTGCATGTGTATCCATACATATATATAGATATAGATGACTTTCTTTACTGTGTCTCTGAACTCTTCAGTGCTTGTATTTGTATCCTAACACTTAGCCAGTTTTTGGCACTTCTGCACTAGCAGTTTATTATCCCCAGCTTTATGCAACCTGTAAAGTAGGTGCCCTGCATACATCTCTGAATTCAGTCAGCCAAGCCACTGCAAGTCAAACTGATGTGATGCTGCAGCACAGAGAGAGGCAGGTGCCTTGCAGGAGGTGGTGGGGGAAAAAAAGCTGTTCAATACTAATATCCCATTATCTGACCCTCAGCACACACCACACTGGACATTGCCAAAAGAGGGACTCCTCTGGCTCTTTTCCTCCCAACCTGATTGGCCTCTACTGTACAGATATTCAGATTTTCCTTTAAAGGCCCTTTGCTTGTTATTTCAGTTGTGAAAATAAACTTCATCCTCTAACAATTTTAAAGTAAACAAAGGTAATTTCCAGTCACGGGATTTGTGCTGTGTCTGAAGTTTGCTTCTTAAATGCTGTACAACCTTTAAGCTTTATCTATGAGGAGGATGATATTAATGAAACATTATATAATTTTTAGCCATTGGGAATCTGCCTCAAAATCTAGGGTAACAGTGTGGATCACTGAACCAGATTTAAAGGAAAGAATACTGCATAGATTACATTTCATATCTTCCTTAGATAGAAAGAAAAAACTTCAGGTGTTTCACAGCCAAGCTATTTAGAAGACTGGGCCTGAAACGTTTCTCACTTCTGCTCTTAAACCTTTATTTAACTTCATTGTTCTTTGTAATGACTCAGCTTTATAATCATTCTATGTTAATAAATGGCCACAAAAATAGCTACCAGAGATAATTCAGGAATAGGTGATCCTTCCCTGAGGAAGGAGAGCCTGGAAGCAACGGAATGGACTGGGTAGGAACCAAGCACCATTCAGGCCTAATTTGGATTTCTTCAAGGCATTTGACATAGCAACATATATATTTTGGTTGAAAAATTTGTACTATATGGAATTAACAGAACACATCTTAGATGTCAAGCATCTTAGATGGCTTAAGAATTAGTCACATCACATCTCATCTTTTACATGGTCTGGTATTGCTAGGAATAGTTCAAGGCCTTTTCAAAGAACAAGATTTTTCTTCTACTTCAGAATTCATATATAATGTTGGCAAACCACTTAGGACCAGATTTCTGAGCACTTAGGGGTCCCAAAGAAGAGATTGTTGCTTACAGTGATTGCCAAGTGGATTTTGGAAATCATGCTCAGTGTTTTGCTGCATGTTGGTTGCCCAAATGCCTTTGTAAAGTTGTAGGTTTTTTACAGATTATCATCAACAGTGAGCTCCTGTTTTCCCAGCTGTCTGCCAAGCTGGTGTCCTGTTTTACAGGACAGGTCTGGACTCACAGCTCCAACACAAACTGGTGGAACCTTCCTGGGATATTTGGAGCTGGTTTTAAGTCCAGTCATTCACAAAGTAAAAACCCCACACCATCATGGTTAAGCATCCTAACAGTGCCCTGGGTCTCTCTGAGAGCAGGACTTGGATATATCTCCTCAGGCAAGATACATCTCCTCCTCTTTCCTCTGGAAAGAAGTCTGGTGGGATCTTCTGTGATCTCCAGGGGATTGCCTAGTCAGGATGAAACCTGTGACACATTTCAGTGTGGAACATGCACACCCCACCTTTTAGATAAAACTAACATGGCAGCCAAAGGCAGAGTTTCTGCTTTCAACCATTTTTGCCTCAGTTCCTGGTTTATTAATGGGGCATAGTGTGAGGAAGTTTTTGGAGCACTGTGATGGAATCTGGAACACAATAGAAATCCTCATGAGAAAATTTAGGTTTTTAACTTCCGGACAGGGCTAGAAAGTGTTTATGTTGTGTAGTCTGTCAGTAGGCATAGAATGGCAAAGGATTAGAATACTGAATTGCTGCTTGTTAAATAATCCACATTGATCTCAGCTACTGAATGAAGCAAGGGTGCTAGAGGAAAATAGAAAACGTCCCTGTAATTAGAGACTATATTCTAATGCGCTCTGTCCTAGGGATAGGGGAAGCTCTCACAGGCATCTTGAAGCCTGACATTTCCAACTTTTAGATTTTTACTTTGCTCTGCTGGTCACAGTATAAGGAAAAGGTTAGTCTAGACCTGCCTATTCATACACACTCTTAGGCTTCCAAGTGGTTCAACCTTAATTACTGCATGTAGAAGCAATTCAGAATTCAAATCAGCATCAATAGAGGAGACACAATTTACATGTGCCTTGTTTGGCACATAGTCTTGAGTAGGACTATTTTCAACTCTGGTAATACTCATGCAGTACTTTCCTTTTTAAAATGCATGTCACTCTCTCTGACTCCAGCTACTCAATTCTTGAATGCATCCTTGTTAAAGTGAACAGATGGTTTCAGTTCCACAGGATGAACTCTCAACGGTGCCTTCAAATCTGGGTGAAACCACTGTCTCTATTTGGCTGAATTGTGATGCAGACCTCAGTGTCTTTGTGATGTTGTTCCAACCCTGCCTGGATCTCTTACCCTCTCTGCCTTTCTTTAGTGCTGGGTTACCTTGCAACATGAGTAAAAGGCCAGCAACCTTCTCCAGATCATTCTTTTGCCTCTAATATTTCCTACAAGAGGTAGCCAGCTAATTCTGATCCAGTATTAATAGTTGGGGCATGAGAGGAAATGACAGGAAATTAAAGCCAAATGTGGTGAGCTCAGGATTTCTCACCAGGATCAAGAATTTGGAGATGCCTGTTCTGTTTACAGCTTGCTCATGTGGTGCTCCCTCCTGTGCTGAGTTATACCTTTCAATCAGCTGCAGCACTGGGTGAAACTCCAGAGGGATCCTACCTTAGGAGGCCACGTTGCGGTTAAAATAGGACAATTTTGAGGAAAAAAATGGACAGGAAAATGAAAGGGAGGCAGAAGATTAAATGGTGTTTTGATTTTCCAAATAAATAACTTTTCAAAACTTCTTTAATACCTAAGATCAAAGCCAAGTGGACTTGTAGGATGACACAGCTCTTTAGTGATAACCCTACAGGAACCCTGCTCTTTGGGACATGGTTGCTGGGACCTTTCCTCCCAGCTCTCTGTCACTAGGACAGCAACAATAGAAGCAGCATTATCATACTATTCTGCCTGAAAATGCCTCTGAATTTTTCTCTAATAATATCCCAGCTGGATTGTTATTTCCTATGAAAACTTTATTGATTCGCAGCAGGCCATTTGCAAATGATAGATTGACTCTAACGTCATTAATATACAAAGGATTGTTAAAAGGGAATTACAGTGCACAAGATCTATTTCCCAAACAGAAATACACACAGTGGGGGAAATCAGTGAGCAGTGAGCAGCCCAGCAGTCTGGGTAAGTAGTCTGTGCCTTTTGTTTGACAGGAGCATAATACCAGTTTCTGAACAAATTTTCTCCAGAAATTACTTGGGGAGAAAGTAGTGGACGTGGAGATGTGGAGAAAGATTCTCAGATATCAAAGGAAGTGCTTTAAATATGAATAACCAGATCAAAGAATTTTGGCTATCATGCTTTGGTTGAGATGGATGGAAGAGTTCCTTGGAGGAAGAAGGACATTGGTGGCTCTTTCAGGGGTGTAGCCCAATGTACATCAGGGTGCCCTCAATTCCCTGAGCTGTATATTAGATTATGTTTTAGTAGATTTTACAAGGGACCCAGTTCTTCATTGCACTGTTCCAGCTTTCACTTTCTTGCACAGTTTGGGGAGGGAGCAGCAGGTGACCCAGAATTGATGTATGAAGCATGAGGGGACAGGAGGGACTGTAGCAGGCTCCAGAAGGGACATTTGAGGAGCTTTCAAGGGCAACCTGGCAAACCTGCAGCAACAAGGTCTTACAAGTGCAGCCTGGGTGGTAGGAGGAAATGGAACAGTGCTTTTAGGGTTTCTGCTGGAGGGCCCTGCCATAACCTGTGTCCTGGCACTGGGCTTACCCATCTTCTTTGCCTCATTGATCTCTTTATGAATTCTTTGTGGCAGGAAGCAGATTCTCCTGCCACACAAATCACTCCCTCTCTAGAAAGTGTTGCCATTTTCCCAGTCTTTGAGACTCGCTATAAAGAAGTTATCTCACAACTGGGATTGCCACTTGCAAATCATCCTTGGAACAGTTGTGGCTGGGAGCCAGCACAGTAAGCAGATGTTGGCTTATTTAAATATATGAACAACAAAGAATATGAGAAAGCAGTTTTAACTCAAACTCTTTGTTCTTCTAAAATGTGATGGTAAGTATGATCCTGAACACAATAGCAAATGCCTTAGCCAGACACATTGCAGTGCTTTCTGCATTCCGGAGTGTCAGCCATTCCATTCAGAAATTCATTTAGTCCTGTCAAACAAGAATTCTCCCTCCTTCTGCTCCTTCTGCTGCTCTCTAAACCCCTTTATGAAACCAAATACCAGGTCAGCTCTTTCAACAGAGTGCTGCTAATGAACTTATGTATCCTTTCCAGGACAGCCTTCTCTCTGAAGAAATCATTTCTGGTCCTCAGTTGCTGTTCCTTTCATGTGACTGCAATTAACATTTAATATTCTCTTGTGGTTCCTGTATTTAACCAAAGAAATTGGACCAGACTGTGCCAATAGTCTGCTTTCATTATTAAATTTTATACCATTCTGGCACTGTTCACAAATGTTACAAGGAAAGATTTAGTGTTGTCCCAGTCAAAGGTCTTAAACCTGTCAATCTGTGGAGTCCTTCCCAGGAGACAAAGGAAGATTAACTGAGGAAAGCAGTCCTAATGCCAATCAGCTTTAGTTTGCTGTGGGAGCGAGGTGGTGCAGTGGTGTGTTCATGGTCTGGGAAAAAAAAATCAGCTAAGTCACTGGTGACAATATTAAGCAGCATTAGATAAAAAATTTTTTTCCTAGGACAGTGCAGGAAGCAATTTCACTTGCTGATACCTCAGCCCCAACAACTACCTTTTGAGATGTGACATGACTAATTCTTAAGCCATCCTATATGTGTTCTGCTAATTCTATATAATATGAACTTCTTAACCAAAATGTCATCTGTGCTAAGTGAAATGCCTTGAAGAAACCCAAACTTATCATATCAACACAGTCATCTTTATAAACCAAATCTATAATCCTGTTTTCAAGAAGAGATGATGACTGTATTTCATAGAATTAAAGCAAAAGACCTTTAAGATCACCAGTCCAACTATTAACACAGCACTGCCATGTTCGCCACTAAAGCATGTCCCCAAGTGCCACAGTTAAGTGTCTTTTAATATCTCCAGAGATGGTGATCCCACCACTTCCCTGGGCAGCCTGTTCCAATCCCTATCAACCATTTTGGTGAAGAAAGTTTTTCCCAATATCCAAATAAAATCTTCCCTGGCACAGCTTGAGGCCATTTCCTCTTGTCCTGTTGTTTGTTACTTTGGAAAAGAGTCTGACCCCCTCCTGGCTACAGTCTCCTTTCAGGTAGTCTGGGGAGCAATAAGGGCTCCCCCAAGACTCCTTTACTCCAGACTCAATGACCCAAGTTCTACATTCTTAAAATTGCAAAACTTCTATTGACAATTTGCTTCCATTTTCCCTCCTATTTCTCACTTATCAGTCAGATGAATTATTATTGTTTTCCTATATCCCTTGTAGCTGGGATGAATTTTAGGTCAAACCAGTCATTTTTTTTTGTGTCTATGCTATGGCAGCTTCTTGGCAGGATATTGACTTGACTGTTAACAAAGTATTCTTGGTATTCATTGATGTTTTTTATGTTGGATGTACATTCTCAGTTTGTTTGACTAGCAAGACATTTAAACTTGGGAAAATGGTACTTTTTGAGTTTTGGATACATGAGGTAGAAGTGTCACATTCACTTGCATGAAGAAAACACAGGTCCTGATGGCTGGTTTATCATAACAGCAATTTTTTTAGGTTCACAATTAATTGCTGTGTTGCATCCTCATCCAACCAATTTTGCAGGCTCAGACTGGGATGTTCAGGCCATCAGGTGTTGAGTTCCTCTCTGCCAGAGAAGCTCTCCAGGAGTTTCGTACTGGTCATTTGAGTTGAGCAGCAAGTGCCTTTCACTTATTCTCAGTGACAGGCTGTTCTTTTGTTGCTCTTGTCCAACTATTAAACAAAGTGCAATATGTCTCGTCTTGGCTTGTAATACAGGATGTAACCAAATGTATGTATTCTATCACTATCTATTAAACCAGGTGGGGCAGTATTCTTTATCCTTTCCACAACCCATCCTTCCTCCAGGGAGATATCTTCTGTTAATGGGCCATTGAGTCCCACTGCATGACTGATAAAATTACATCATCCCATTGGGAGATACTCCACCCAGGGGGAGGAGCCAAGCATTTCCTACCCAGATAAAATCTGAGATCTGGAACAGCAAAGCAGCTTTTTCCCACTGAATTCCAGAGGAAAACCAAACCTTTCCACGTCATCGCTGGACCTTCAGAGGAAAACTGGATCCTTCTACAGGAGCACTGCTTCAACAGAACCACCTCTGTCACTGCAGGAGGATACAGCCACCATTTAATGGGATTCTACCAACACCCTGACTGATGGGATGTCAGGTTGTATTCTGACTCTGTCAGTGTTTTGGGTTTGTTTCTTGTAATACTGTATTTCTATTTTAATTTTCCTAGTAAAGAACTGTTATTCCTATTCCCATATCTTTGCCTGAGAGTTCTTTAATTTCAAAATTATGATAATTTGGAAGGAGGGGGTTTACATTGTCCATTTCAAGAGAGGCTCCTGCCTTTCTTAGCAGACACTTTTCTTTCAAACCAAGACATGTCTAAATAAACATTTTTTGCTATGTGGCCTCATACAAGACTCATGAATTCATACAGATGAATTCCACAGAGAGCCTGAGCTTTGTTGTTCTGTGCTGTTCAGAGCAGGGAGAGGAGGTGCAGAGACCTCCTCTGCCAGGGAATGAGGACATCCAGAACAAAGGGGCTTTTGGATGTAGATTAAAGACTCTCTCCCTGCAAGAGCCAGACAGAGCTGGGAGGAAGTAAACAACTTTGGCTGGGGTAACCTCAGGCAAACAGACAGATCTTATTCTTCGTGTGTCATGACACAGCTTGTAACATATTTGTATACATAATACATCTTCTGGAATTTTCACGTTAAAGTGAAGATGTATTTATCTGACAGCTGAAAAAATAACTGGTGTGCCTCTGCTGTGTCTTTCCTAGGAATTCAGCTGTCCAGGGGAGAGGAAAATAAGAAAAAATATTTTAATATAATAAATAAATTAAGCACACAGTCTTACATACTGCGTGACCCAAGAAAAATTACTGAGCCAAGTGAGCAGGAACTGTGAGTTTCTGTAGAGGATCTACAAAGCCTTTGGAATCACTGTGTATCAATAATTTCCATGCAAGCTCTTTTTAAAATGTCAGTAAATTGGATTGACATTATTACACCAGTGTGTTATTTTGCATTTTATGCTGTGGAAATAACAATATATTGGTCTCAGCTTTTATAGTGGGAGGTACATAAAGAAGACTCAAATTCTGTGATGCAAAAACAGAACTAGAACTGGGCAAAATTATTAGGATGTAGTTGTCTGCCTGAACATGCAAGCAGACCAATTCACATCAGCTTTGGTAAAATCCCTGGTGCAATTGTTACCTCCCTCCAAAACAAAAAAGAGATATCAGTGTTAGCATGTAGGTCCCAAGATACTTCAAAATCCCAGAGCGTGCCACTGAATTGTGCTGTGCAAATGTCTTCCCTCCATTCCATATCTTTTCCTTTATCTTCCTTCCTCCCTTCCCTGAATTATCTTCATCCTAGATGCAAAGAATTTGTTGCTGACACTGAATTATCCCTCAAAAGTCTATCTTTCTTATGTTCCTAAATAAAAGTCTGTATTTTTTTGTTTAGTTTGTAAGAAATTTGTATCTATTAGAATATGGATGGAAGGGGGGAGAGAGAGAGAGAGAGAGAAACAGAAATAAAGAGGAAAGAAGCAAAGAAAAACAGAAAAATATTTAGGACATTCCAGTCAACAGGAAACTGACTGAGAAAAAAATAGTGACATTCCATTTTGTCATTAAATCCTTAACAGACACTAAAGAGGAGAAAGCACAAAATATCTTTTACGGAGGGAGAAAGAAAACATACTGTTTCCCACATCACACAGGATTTCTGTGAAAATTAAGCTGAAGAGGCAGTGGTAGAGCTGATGCTCTTATTTAGTGAAAAGTAGAAACACACTGCAGGAAGGTCTGACTCCACAAAAGTACAAGAAATCTATTCCAGACAGTGTAGGTAACACTGAATATAGATGTTATAATTACTAAATACCCAATACTGAAACAATGAAAAGCATATTCAATCTGGCACAGTATATCAGTAGCTGAAAGAGTTTCCTGGGAAAGAATAATAATGACAGCAATGATAATCATAATCATCATCAAAATGTATATACTGCAAAGGAAAATAGAGCTGGATGGTGTAAATATGGTGATTTTCCTTGTTAATGTCAATACCCTGGGTACATTTTCTCTCTGATGCTGTATAGCTTTGGGGTTAATTTTTTCCCCTCTCCATCTTTCTCTTTACATTAAAAGAAAAGACAATTTTCTCATCATTCAGACATTGGGGAGTCGATTAAAAGCCAAAAGGACATGCTTTTCTGGTTTTGTAAGAGTGGTTGGTTTCTGGGTCCAGTGCTGCTGACTCCTCATCCTGCATGGACTCTGAGTCGTGTCTGAGAGAGGGGTGTTGATTCTTTTCTCCACACTCCTTTCTGGGTGCTGGGAAGAAGAAATTTAAGGAGAAAGGAATTTAATTCCTTCTTCAGAAAGTGTAGTTTGGGATTTGGCACCACAGCCACTTGGGAACTTGTGAACAGCTTGCCCCAGCAGCAGCAGCCCCACTCTGTGCAGGGCTGATGCCTGGAGAGGCTGCCTGGAACAGAGGCTAGGCAGTGTCAAAGGAATAAAGTAGGGATTTATTGAAAGGCCTTCAAAGGATACACCTTGGGCAGTGCCAGAGCCTGGCTGAGGCTACACCCAAGATTGACCCAAGATGGATGACTGGTCACGAGTTTTCATGCTTTTAGAAGTTTTGGTCCATATTGAGGTTAATCGTCTAATTACAGCTCCAGATTATGCAGTCCCATTCTCCCAGACTGCTCTCCTCAATTCACTTTTGGGCCTGAAGCTGCAGCAATGTCCTTGGTTCTCAGTCTGGAAAAGGGTTGTTTTGTCTGACTAAGCTGTGAAGAGAACTTGCTAACACTTTATATGAAGTTCAGAGTTACAGACTATGTCAGAATCTGAAAACTATGAAAGCTAAAACTTAAGGCATCAGGGCAGCTCCTGAAAGAGCAAGAGCAGAGCTCGCCCTGCAGCTTTTAGAGGGTTTCCTCTCCACTGTGACAGAATTTGTGGTGAATTTTACCTCAGGGATTCTGCTTGTTGTAGGATGAAAACACAGAGGAAGAACTCTGTCTCAGCTGCCCCAAAAATGAGCATTTCCTCCAGCCCTGCTCCAGGTAAGGAACACCCACAGGGGTAGAAGGGAGTGGGATAAATTGTCTGACTGTCAGGTGTACTATGCCATGGCATTCTACAGTAGACTGCAGCAATATCAGATCTCCTAGACAAGCAAACAACAAATGTTATTTGAATAATTCAGAAATGATCATGGAATATGCTTAGCAAGCCTTTCCCACATCAGTACATGGCAGCATTCAAACATCATTAACATTATTTCCCCTCAACATTGAACGAGCTGTCAGCTTTTTAATGGATATATTGTCTATCTAAAGTAGAAAATGGGATTGATTTGCAAATATTTATTTCAGATCTTAGGTAGTTTGATACACAGTTTGATATTCTTCCAGTGATGGAATTGTTTGTCTCTATACGTCACAGATCAATTCAAAATGGTGCAGAATCCAGAAATGACTGCTTTTAATCAGATTGATTTTGTATGAACCCACATGTAGCTGGAAAACTCCAGAGTGAAAATTCTCTCTGGGTATACCTCGAAACACAGATTGAATGCAGACCACATCCGCACTTGGTGAGTGCAGGACAACAGAGTTTTGGCACAGGTGAATTAACTGCACACACATCAAAGAGTTCTTTCCCACACTTCCCCAATAAAATATTGCTCCCATTTTAGTATTGTTAACATTAATAACCTATATTGTTCTTGTTTGGTGCAAAACTCTCATCTTAAGCTTACATGACTTTATTCACACACACCCAAATACACACACAGTGCTTCCAAACCCTTTTCAGGTGATTCTCTACTAAAGTTTTAATCTGTTACTGCTCAGGAGACAGGAAATTTTAAACACAACTGAGTCCAAGACTCTAGTCATTAAGGGTATTAGAAACTAAAATATTCTATTAATTGGGGTGAGCTTTCTCACCTTTGCACAGAGCATACCTTAACATCAGACAGAAGAGCCTCATTGTGAAGGACAATGATTTAGGGCCCAAGAGGGTATGAGAAGAGGTCAGGAGACACAATCATAGGAGAGCTCAGTTTATGTGGAGCTTCCTAATAAAACTGCTCTCAGACCACATTAAAAAAACAAAAAAACAAAAACCAAAAAAAACCAAAAAACAGAGAAGAGAGGTAATACCTCTGCTTTTTAACAAACCAATTGCAGATGCTCCAATTAATCTAATCAGCATGCACACAGGCAGATGTGGAGTTTTCACTCATCTTATAGTACATTAGAACTATCTTATCCAGCTTCTGTGTTTTCATGCAATCAGAAATGAGATCATGGATGAAGTTGCTCTGCCTTTAATAGTGTGCCTGAACTTCAAGCACATTTCATCTGACAAGAGATGTGAATTTATTAGCCCCATTGAGCTAAGCTGCCTTGTACAGGATTTCAGGTTGTAAATGGATAGTTTCACAGAGTTAGGAAATGGTAGAGAAAGAAAATCCAGCCACACAAAACCTGTTAAAGTTGGAAAAGACGAGAAAATGCGAAGCCCTGATATGAAGGCCTGAAGTTCTTTTACCAGTTTGGTAAAACTCGTTGGCATCTGACAGATTTTTCTGAAGCAACTTCACTTGAAGTTCCCATGTTCCTGTATAAATAAACACATCTGCCACTGCTGTACTCGCTGTGGTAATTTTGAAGAGCACTAATAAGGCTTCAAACTATCAACATAATCCGAACAATAAGCCTCAAGATAATCCAAAACATAAGCCTAATAAACATCAAGAAACAACTAGTCCTACCATGGCAAATCCTTGAGCATAAGGTTAAAATCAGCTGACTTTTTTTGGAGAACTGCAGTACAGAAATATTCATTGTAAGAATTGGAACTATTAGCTTGTCAGGTTGGGGAATCCTTGGGTGGTAGGGATGAAAGTACTTAATCTATGTGAAAATAGCAGAAAACAGCCACAGACAGGTGATCAAGGCTTTATCATGTTCTGAAAACTAGATTTTCTGGGATCAACAAGTTAATGCAAATAGCAGCAATTGTATTTAACAGATTTTGTGTTAAGTTTCAAATTTGCAAAGATTTCTTCCAAGTTTTAACTTTCAATATATGACTTTAAGCAAATGAAATAAATGGGATTTTGAACACAATAGAGGAAAGACATTTTATTACTTAGAGGTGATGCTCCTACTATTCCCATTTTTATTATTTTCATTTATATTATTTCAAATTAAGAAATGCAATCACATTGTTCAAGAACACTTGTTGTGTGGCTGAATTGTGGAATATGTTTGACAATAAAAAAGCTACTGATACAAAAAAAAAAAAAGTTCCTGGTGTAACTGGGCAATTTTTGATACACTTTCCATGCAAAATCTTGATTGGGTTTTATCTTTGATTAACTCCTTAATTCTCCCCAACACAATTTAATTTAATTCTCTATAAAGATTTTCAAAAATGCAGTGGAGAGGAAATTTAAGCTTCCCAGGATGCACATAAGAAATATAAGTGCAAGTGAAAGTATGAAGTTGTAGACAAACCTGGTCAAACTGAGTAATCACATGCAGTGGTAACCTTGATTTAACATGCACTTTCTATGAGGCTTTGCCAGGAATTGTCAAGATTTGCCCTTTATGTCTATAATTTATTCAGCTATTCATCTATCTATCAAGAATATTGTAGATTTTTTTATATCTTATACTCTCCCTTATCATTCTCTTCTATGGGCTGGTAGCAGATAATTTTTAATTATTTAAAGCTCTCAAAGGAAAAAAAAAATTAAATATTTTTGGGGACAAAAGGAGTGGGGCTCTCCATTTACCTCTTTTTACTGTTTATTATAGGAAAAGAAAACATTTTTGATCCACTTTATTTTTTCTCACATCATTTATCACTCCTCACACTCCTTGTAGGTTTTTCCCTCTCTTCTGTGTCTCTGTGACCTTTCCCACACTTATTATATAGATGGCTAAGTGAAAGCAAAGAGCTTTAGAAGCAATTGCATCTCCATGGTGACAAAACCACAATGTCTCATTTATGCTCCAGGATTCCCAGGTAAATGTTTTCACTCTTTTTGTGGAATTCAGCTGCATGTGAGGTGGGGTGGGGTGAGTTTTCTCCTGACCCAACTCTGACTCCTTAATGCCATAATATGAATATAACAGCTTCAAACTGTATTAAACTTAAACATGTAATATGTATAAGTACACAGAGGAAAGATTTCAAGGTCATTCCAGCTTCTGCAAGAATTTTCAAGGGTGAAAATCTTCAGCTGTTTTGTGCACTGAAAGCACAGAAGACTGAAATGTTTCCTTTCCTCAGAAGGAGACCTGAGGTAGCAGGATACACAGCTTCTCCCGGGTATTTTTTCCCATAAGACAGTTTGACCTGGAATGAAAAAAACAGGAAGAGGAAACTTTAATTTCTCTGCTTGTGTTCTGGCTTCTTTGTCAGCTCTGAGAAAAAGCTCCCCAATCTCTCTAATCTGACAGATTGCTGGGATTTTTCCTTGATTTTTATTAATGAGATTCTTTTCATTTGGGAATAGGTAACAGATTCAGATCAGAGATCAAATAGGAAAATATGAGGGCAGGGTAGGTGGACTTAACATGGACTCTGCAGGCTGGCAGGAGAAAATTAATTTTAAATTTTAACAAACAAAACCCTCTTGATGGAGTCTGGTATCAAAAAATAATTAAAGGTTATATCCAATCCAATTGCTTTTGTTGCCATGTTTTCCCTGTCCTTTCCAGACAATATCACCTCTACATTGGGAAAAAAGGGATTGAGAGGACAGAATTTAATTGTGTAAAACACATGGCAGAGGTGGCCAGTCCACTTAGTCCAGAGAATTGCAGCTGAACTATGATTAGAGAACCAGTTATGACACTTTATAAAAGACCTGAGGCTCAAAGTTGTGCTGTAGTTAACACACTAAACAAGCTTGTCCTTTCCTGAGGAAACCTGAGTGCTGAGCCCCTCATCTGCCATGCAGCTCACAGGTAAGGAGTCCTGTCACACACTTCTCCATCACTGTCACTCCACTCAATTTACATTTGCATCTCAAACCTGACATGGTGTTCTAAGGTTTGCAAGAAGCGTGGGCAGAGGTCAAAGAGATATACTGTTCAAATTGTTCCAAGGTTGACACTTGAACAGGTTTCCTAATGATTTTTTAAGTTGAACTTTATTCAAAGTTTTACAGACTTCAGGAGTAAAAGTTAAGCTAAAGCTTGTGTTCTATATGAGTAGGAGGTGAATTTAAAAAGTGTGTGAATATATATTTATATGTAATTTGTTGTCGATGTCTAACAAATCCAGAAAGGCTATGATTTAAACTTAATTTCCAAGTTTAGCTGATTTTCAAAACAATTTAAAAACACTTTTAAATGCTCACACTAAAGCTTTAGATGTTGAATAGTAATTAATGTAGTCTCTATGCCACTTTGTTTTATCTGCGTCTCAGGATTTAATTTCCATTTTAGCCAAATGAAAGACCAGCCAATTTTCAGTTATAAAATGTGAGTGAATAGGTGACGTGAAAGGGAATGAATTGCTGAGTGCAGAACTACAGAACCTACCAGAATAAAGGCAGAAATATAACACCTGGAAAAGATTCTTGAAACATGCAGCTCGAGACTTGAACACCCAAATTCTCCTTCTAGAAACAAAAGTATGTGGGAGCTGACAGTGCAGGCTCTGACACTGATACCAAATCACAGGAAGGTTAGAGCTCCTGGTGTAGAGCACAGGTTTTGGTAGTTAAGAAAGTGAGATCTCAGTGTGTAATGCGTAGGATAGATTTAAACAAAAGGAAAGCTCATTTCATGAACAGGATTACCAAGTTTCACAGTGTAGAGGTTTTCAGATGAGTGGACAATGTACTTAAAGGGAGCCTTAAGAATCATAGAATCAGGGAATGGTTTGGGTGCGAAGGGACCTTAAAATAATCTAGATCCAGCCCTCTGCCATGTGCTCTCTCTCTAGGCAGTGCTGTCTCTCCCCAGCTCTATTCTCACATATGGCCTGGAAAAGTTTCTGAAAGTTGAAACTGAGAAAGCTCACAGGATCTCAGGAAGGAAGACCTTTAAATGTGTGTGCTGGCTTTCAGTCCCCAAACCAGTTCAATGGGCAAACCTGTTTGCTGGTATGGCTTCTATCCCATAGATTTTTCAGCTCTGGGATAAAAAGTCAACTAAGATAGAAGTGAAAAAGGAGAGGTGTGTAGAGAGGCAGTTTCAAAGCCAGCTAAGATAGACATGAAAAAGGAAAATGTGTGGAAAGGCAGCCTTCTGCATGGCCAAGATCTGTGATTATCAAAGAGGAATTTATGTGCTAACAGTCTACTTAGATATTCCAGGGATTTCTGAGACCTCCCATTGCACACAGGGTGACTGTACAGCCACATGTAGAATGCCACAGCATCCCCCTCCAGCTCCCACAGTCATCAGTGGGGGCAGAGCAGCCCTAAATTCCAGACCTGCAGGTGACTCTCCTGCCTAAGTCATCTATAATTTTTTTTGTATCAGTAGCTTTTTTATTGCCAAACATATTCCACGATACATCCACACAAGTGTGGATGTTCTTGAACAATGTGATTGCATTTCTTAATTTGAAATAATATAAATGAAAATAATAAAAATGGGAATAGTAGGAGCATCACCTCTAAGTAATAAAATGTCTTTCCTCTATTGTGTTCAAAATCCCATTTATTTCATTTGCTTAAAGTCATCATATTCAGAATATGCATTACAATAACCTCACCTAAAAATCCCCCTTGTATTCATACCACCAGAAAACCCCATCCAACCTGGCCTTGCACCCTTCCAGGGATGGGGCATCCACAAATCTCTGAGCAACCTGTGCCAGTGCCTCGCCACTCCCACAGGAAAAACTTTTTCCTAATATTTAATCTAAACCTTCTCTCAGTTTAAAACCATTCCTGCTTTCCTATCACTCCATTCCTTTGTAAACAGACTTTCTCCAGCTTTCTGGTAGGTTCCCTTCAGGTGCTGAAGGCTGCAATTAGGTCAGGGGAGAGAAGAATATCCAGGAAACATGGAAGTGCTGTTCAGCTCTTCTGAGTGGATATGGGTACAAGTTTTTGCCTGCAGTGTGAGGTTTCTCTAACAACACATCATTTTTTGTATGCATTGACAGGAATATGGAAATTTCACATGCACAATCCAATTCACTTTTCTTGAAAGCCTGCATCATACACTTTTATCTTAGAAATCTTAGAAATCTTAGAAATCTTAGAGATAAGCACACAGACAAAGAGGTCAAAATCTGTGGCGCTACCCATCACAAAGCAAAATCTGGAAAATGTATCCATCCTGTGTCCCACAACATAAATCTTCCACTGACATAGTACCAATGATTTCCATGTACTTGTTTCCATAGTATTTGTTCATGATTTCCATGAAGTTACAGAAAAATCAGGTGCTTCTAGCATGTTATACCAAAGCCCAGCCTCAACCCTTGACTCAAACTGTTGAGTGTCTTTACTAAAGCTGATATAGTTAATTTCACTTTAAATATGTTTTCACCATCTTCTAAAGCTGTCTTCTGCTAAGTAATCATTTTGCTTTGCTGAGTAGAGACTATTAGGTGTTACAAAAAGCTAAGGCATTTACGGTTTCACTCTCATTACAAAATACTGTTTACTTCCAAATTTCCCTTCTTCCTTCCCTCCCCTCTCCAGAATATACATAGCAATGAGCTGAATTGTTTCTGTTTTTCTTGTGTGTATGGCATCAATCAGCACTTGCAAAGGATAGTGTATCCTTGGTTCTGCTTGATTGAGATCTGCAGTTTCACATCTACATAATTAATACACACATCCATATTTAATCTGTGCAGATGAAGACAAAGTCATGACTGCTTAAATACCACAGATCTTGGCAAGCTTCCAGCATTGGCAAAAAACTGTACTCATGCTTTTTTCTGGGTGGGATTGCAAATATTTGGCCAGTTCTGTGACACATATATCAAGCCTCCCTGCCTTTCAGATTGGAGGGAGATGGAGCAGTGAAGCTGCCCATGGATGCTCCCTCACACACTCCTGTAATGTCTTAATCACATGAGTGAGCATTTGTTCTGCTTTCTTCCTCCTCTCACCTCCACTTCCATTGAAACAGAGACTGGTTATTTTGGTCATGCCAGTTAGAGCTGGTGTCAAAAAAGCCTTTTTAGGAATCCCTGTGTTTTCTGCAGTAGAAGCTGCAGAGGTGGAGGCAGCAGGTTCATCACTGATATTTCTGTGCTGCTGCCACAGGGACCCAGGAGGAGCTGGATCCTGCTGTGTAGGGACTTGCATTACACAGTGCTTGTTCTTGGCAGCTGCAAATATAGAAGCTTGGATTCCCCCCCTCCTTCTCGACTTTGTGCATCTGGCAGAGGTGTCTCCCTTCAGCTCAGTGTGTCCCTAGATCCCCTGTATGAATCAGTAGGCTCAGAGAAATGTCAAGTGAAATGAGGTGAATTCAAGCCTAAGTCAGGAATAGGGTTGCTCAGAAAAGAATAATTCTCTTTTGTGAAATAAAAGGAAGTCTTGACCTATATTTCTGCTTCTGTCTGAAGGAAGAATGAGTTCTGACATTTTAAAACTAGAAACAGACAAGTGCCTGCAAAGTGCAGGATGGTCTGGTGTGACTGGAGAGCTTGAGCAAGCAACAGGATACCTTGGTGTATCATTGTGTACCAGTGGAGATATGGATCACTAGAAGTAGCTCTAAGTGATCACTTTGTTAATTTGTGCCATATGTAATCCCCAGAGAGACCCTGTGTTTGCCAGCAGCCATGAACCCAAAAGAAAGCAAGTATAATCTATAATCTATAATCTATATAATAGTATAGCATAATCTATAATATATATAATCTCGTACAATATTTAATAAGGAACACTTTCAAATGGGCTACAATCAAGGTTAATAGGCTGAATAGGAATGAATAAGGTCTATTTAAATGAATGTCTTAGATATGGGTACCACAAAAAGCTGGCTACCGTGTAGAAGGACATTTACAAAGTTCATTTACCACATGGCTGGCTAGGGAAGAATAACTCCTTAGTGCCATAACAACTGGAAAAGTGCCATAGAGATGCATCCTAACAAACCTCAGAGAAAATGGAGAGAGTATTCCTGCAAAACTCCAACCATCCTTGAACTCTGTATTCTAGAAAGGTTCCTTAGGCAAAGATACCAATTAGCAAAAAGGACTTCCAGTTTTTAGTTACAGAGATTTTGTTTCTTGCCCATTTCTCCTGCTACTTTACCTATTTCCCCCAACCTTCTCTTTAGAAGCTTGACGTCAGTTCCAGTTTAAATTTTTTGTTTGATTTACCATTAAGCTTTTCTGTTTGAGCCCCTGAGAAGCAGCAAATTTATCACACACTAAAATCACAAATTAGCATATCTCCAGAAAACAGTGTTTGACAGCAGTGAGAAAGACAAGTCTTTCAGGATATGTTTTGGGAACATTAGGATGTTGAAATTTTCCCACTAGACTATCAAGGACTATTGAGGAAACTGGTATTACTCAATATCTTGTTTTATAAAGACATTCCATTCAACAGATAAAACTCACCAGCAGAAGAATTGTTGGCTGCATTCTGTGACAAGTCCAGACTGGGACAACAGCTTTTGTTTATTGTTACATTAATGACAACAATTAAGGATGCCCTTAAAGTCTGATATTCTTTATTTAAGGCAGGCTAAGTATAGCACTTTCATTTCCACTCTAACTATTTCCTTCTTTGAAAGATATAATTGTACTTTTAATGGATGCACACGGGAACAGAATTACTAATTCCAGCAATCTGGAATGATTCAGAAACAGCGTTATTTTCTTTCTGAAAAGACAATATCTGAGCTGGCATCAGAACTGACTTTTGCACCCCAGAGGAAAATACTCTTTGTAGGAGTTTGGTGCTCTCTGCAGGGGACATGACACCAGGGTTTGGGACAGAATCTCTGACCTGCTGCTTAGAAGAGATGAACTGTGTTTTGTTCCCCTGGACAGCAAGACAGAAGAGTCAGGAAGAAGCTGTTCCCTGTTTTCTGGCATCATCAAAACCAAAAACATCTTCTTTTGGTTAGAGCACCAATGGTTTGAGTGTATTTCCCAATATTTGTACTTCATTCACAATAACAAACATGAAAGCTGTACTTGGATGTCTGACAGTGAGTATGTTTCTCAATCCAGCAGTCCATGTAGAAATTATTTCAGTATATATGTGATATGGATAGGAAATGGTATAAACCACTCAATACCTATAATTCTTTAATTCAGCACTAAATATTCAGTGCATGAGATTAGGTGATACAACCCTGTTATTAAAGTAGCTGAAGGGTCTGCTGTGCAATGGGAGATACTCAATAGATTAAGTGCTGGTTGTAATTTTACTTCATTATTCAGATTCTGAGGTCTTTAGGGCAGAGAATATGTCTATCTGTATCCTCTGGAGCAGTATGTATATTTATGGTGCCATCTAAATGCCTCAATGCAATGGTAATGTCAAGCTGTAATTCTGTTGAGCTCTTAACTTGGTTGAGGATCAGGCCACCCAAGTACACAAGGTCCCAAAATGCAGCTCTGCCATGACCTCTCCAGGCTGAAGGATGCAGTTCCTTCCATCTACACCTCCTCACCAACACAGAGTTTAAAATGAAGAGGCATTGACAAGTGAATTTGTTCTGAAAAATGGATTTGCAAAATGGCTTCTTGAGTTACGATGTTAATGCTCCATCGATGGCTTCCCCTTCAGATTGCTCCATGCAAAACTGAGAAAAAAACCTGTTGTAACTGTGTGACTTTCCTGGTAACTTACTCCTGATTCTGAGGACCAGTTTTGTCATCTTCCAGTCTAGATATATGACACCATCACTCACCAAAATCAAAAGAAAGGTTTTTTATTTTGGGGGAAACTAAAGGTGGTGCAAATGCAGAGATGGCCTTAGGTGGAGAATTTGCCTGACATGCAGTGGAAGTGGCAAAGTATTCCCACAGGCATCTAATTTGAGTGTCTAAGAAGTCAAGGACCTTTGGAAGTTCCCACTGACAGCATCCAAGGCAGGAACCCAACTCTATCCACGGCCAGGAAATCTGCTCAAAACAGCAGACCCAGTCAGCAAAAAGGGCAGTCACGATTGCTGTGGCACCATTGTCAAGAATTGTGTTTGGAACTCTTGGAGCACCAACTACAAGCCAGCAGAGACAGCTCAGAGGGTGCATGCACAGGTGCAGAGGTGCCCAGTCTGCTCCTGGCCAAACCTGTGCATTAACCAATTCTCTGCTCATCAATACTCACATGGAGAGGAGACAACTTCTCCCATTTTGGACACTAAGGAGCAGGGAAAGGAGTTTTACCTCACAGCATCACCTTACAAACACACCACTGGAGCACTGTCCCATCAAGGAAGGCAGATTTAGAAACCAGTAGAGTTCAGTTGTTTTCAGTGTGTGATCCGCAGAAACTCTGTACACAAAAAGACTACTTTGGAGAAGAACACAGGAAAGAAGTAAAACACAACACATTGTTGATGGATTTATGAACACTGTGGAGGAACCTGGACATGTCTGGGTAATGTTTTAGAGTCCAGTAAAAAAAATATTTAGTATTGGAAATCACTGTCCCGGCAAATTGGATACGAATAAACTGGACAAGGACTGTTCTGCCAGTGCTTTTACTGCAAATAAAGTTTAGTAAAACTTTCAAGAATGTGGCTAGCTGGATGATTCAGGAGAGGTTGTTTCAAAACAGGGGAAGTGGGGAATACATCAAGTGTTGAAGAGCACAAAGAAACCTACATTTCCAGAACTTGGTGGCAAATATTTCTCGGCTGATGTTTCTTGTATGAGGAGTTAATCTGGAGAGAGACAGGAAAAAACAGTGGCTTTGTGGGATAGCTGAGGTATGATACAGCAAGGGGCTGATTTTAGTGACCTAGTTTTTTTCTGTAGTGCCAGCCTCTGAAGTAGAGATGTGTGTTTTTCCACATCCTGATGCTAATAACCCAGATCATTTCCTCCAAGCTAGCTCCATAGTCTGTTTTATGGGCACAGTATGTCCTTCTCTTCCTGGAGTGATAAGACACCACCTGTTCCCCACAGTGAATTCTGGTGGAAGATGTTCTATGCCTGTAGAAACAAAAGTGCATTTCCTGCAGGAAAAATGACTTAAGTTTAGGGACTTACCTTGAAAGATAGAAGTTATTATATAACTGCATAGGTTTCTTGCTGCCTCTTGCAAGACTTAATTATTCCCAGATGAAACAATGGCTCCACAAAACCTAATGACTGCTTCTACTTCTGTAAAGTGAAAAATCATTTCTAGTGTTTCTCTCTTCTTGTTTCTACAACAGGTGAAGCTTCCTTTGCTTTGTGTAATGATGAGTCTGGCTTCTTGTGAGACACTTTCAGCACAGCAACAACACAAAAAATGTGAATTGTATCCAGAGAGGTGCAATACCTCTCCTGGCACATTTGATCTCTCACATAACTTTCAGAATTGAGAGGAAACATAAAGCATTTTCTTACACTGAGAATTGCTACATTTTCCATGTTCTCCATGAACTGACTTCAGCAACCTCCACTCTGTCTGCCAGATTTGGGTCTGTGCTGCAAAATCTGATTGACCCCTCCTACCCCTTATTGATCCCCCTCATCCCTTCCTGCACCACAAACTCATTTTTAACAGCCTCCCCTCACATTTCGAGTCCTGCTCTGGGCTGCTAAAGCATCTTTCTCATGAGGGCACCCCTTAACAGGATTAAGCAGCTATATTAAATCCAAATTGAATTGTGGACTCATTGTGCTCACATTTGATTCTATTACAGATTGTATTTGTTTCATTTCATTATTTACTGCCAGAAAATGAACAACTCCCTTTTAGCAGCAGGCATCAGACTTATGGAGCTGGGGCCCAGCCTGCCTAATCAGAGTTAGCCAAACTACAGACTCCAGAGACAATAACATGTCTCTAAACAACCACTTAGATGAGAAACCAATACATCATTTTTATATACTTGTGTTTGAAGTTTAGGTCAGGGGACAAAATTGATGGTAGTTAGAAAACCAGTACACTCTAAAAAAAAAAAAAAAGATAAATTCATAGAGCTGAAGATTTGGATTATATTTTAATTTGGTAAAATCAATACCTCCGTCATATTTCTGGAAGGAGAAGGCAAAGACTAATGAAACTGACACAATACATTTTCTGTAATGTTATTGAGGTGTGAGTTAGAAAGAAAAATGTTGGAAGTGTCTATAACTCATACATAACATATATGAATTCCTTCATCAGCTTTTACTGACTTGTTTATTGCCAAAATCGATACAGCAAACAAACAAATATTTTCAGTGTTCTTCTGGCCATTCCCTACAGTGTCTAAAAGCAGCATGTATCAAACCCTCCAACATGTTGCAATGTTGCAAAAACAGTACACATTTAACCTGGGAAAAACATACCAGCTGCTTTTAAAAATATAATATTGCTATAAAGTGTACCCTAAGAATAGTGATAAATTGACCCAACACCAATTGAAGTCTGCAATCAATCTCTGTTGCTTTTACAAGAAGTTTTGATCAAGGTCTAGCTTCGTATGAGTGATTTTACTCAGAAGTTTTACCTGCAGCTACTGATAAGGACCTGATGCATCCCAGGGAATGAACCCCCAGTATGGCCCAGGGGTCTGCTGGTTGGCAACACCTGATGGGACCTGCAGAGCAAGGTTTGATCAAAGCAGTGTGAGGTTTTCACTGGAAAAAATTTTCCAAACTGACTTTCCCAGGCATTAATAGTCCATATTATTGCAGGATTCAAATTTTGCTGCACTCTGGTTGCCATGCAAAATGCCTTCTATTGCAAAACTGGTATATTGCATTTTGTTTTTTTCCTGAAGGAAACAATGAGTTTGATACTAAGGATGAAGGGATGTAGGATATATAAACTATTTCCATTGTGTTGGCTTGGTACTCTCCTGCTGCAGCAAGGTTTCAGACAGCCAGTGGCAAAAGGGAGAAGGCACTGAAATATAAACAGTGTTAACTGCAGGACAGAGCATCTGCCTGGCTGGTGGAGGAGTTACCAACTCATCTGTCACAAGGCTAAGTGGGGGGATAGCTTTGCTTCACAATGTGTGCTAAAGCCAAAAGGAAGCACCTTATTCCATAAATACATATTTGCTAGTGCCAGAAAGTTAAATAAAATCTGTTTGAACGACTCGCTGTATGAGTGAGTCATTCACATCAGGGCTGGGAAGTGTGGGGCAATAAAAGTAGATTATCTCAGACACCAGCATTTGTCCTGCCCAAGAAATATTTTCAAGCATTCATTGCATGAGCAGGGCTGAGACAACTCTGCCTTAGAACCTCAGGGAAGATGAAATCCGGAGCCCAGCATGTGCCAGGGGGATCAGCCACAAATCCTGCAGGGACAGCTGAGTCTCACAGGCAGGGGCAGACCTGCTCCATGCCAATAAACCATCTCAAACTCACAAAAAGGAGAGCTCCTTGCAAAATTGGAATCTGGGAGCAGCTCTTGACCCGAAGAAGGAGGAAAAAGGCTGAGGGAAAACCCCCCACCCACAGCCCAATGCAAAAATTCTTCTTTGGGTATGCTGGACAAAAATATTTACTGTTGTTCTCTGTGGAAGGTCTTGCAAAATTTTAAAGGGATGTGGGCAATTTTAAAGTCCATCTTGATTTATGAGAGCTGTCTTAATAGGTAATAATGATGTAAACTGTGCAGTGCTCCTTGCAGCTCAGTTTTATGGATGTGAGGTGTTAGCAAACACTGATAAGGGAGTTGGGAGCAGGAAAGCTCTAAACTTGTTCCCATTTAGATTTTATCCTGATATGTCATCCTGAGGAACAATGCCTATTCTCCACACATTTACATGGAGAGAAAAAGGAAATCCTGAGGTTGCTGATCTCCTTTGACCTCCCTCCTTCCCCTTGGGGCTGTGACAGTCAACTTCAGAGCTGTCTGCTGTCACTGCTGTCCTGCGTGCTCTGTGCCAACCCTGCCTTGCACTGTTGGGATCTTTTCCTTTCAGTCCTGTTCCTAAAACATGAATTTAATTGTCTGAAAGAGAAATGTGGCAGCTTGGCTATGATTCCTTAAAGGTTTGTGAAGTTGTAATCTTAACAATAAAACATTCATGGAGTGGATGGGAAGAACAATGTGCAAAGCATTAACATCCCTGCAACTACATCTGTGCAGAGGAGCTTCTAGTTGTTCATGCAAAGTATGTGATTGAGCTAAAAGCTGGTGAAAATCCATCCACACACATTTATGTGAATCAAAGCTCTGTATTTCAGTCAATGCCCCTTTTAAGTCACTTCTCAGAATTCCACAGAAGTGACTTGCTTGAAAAACTTTAGGAATGAGAATAATGTCAAGAATCTTTACCTTTCTGCAATGCCGTCTTTCTAGAAAGATTCAACTTTAAATGTCTCAGGAGATTTGGGATTCATCCCATCAGGAAAGAGGAATAAGACACTGACCTGTGTCTATTGCTCTTGCAGAAAAATGCAACATTTACAACTAACTTAAACCACTATCTCTGCTAATCATCTATGGGTAAATCAATAATTGAGTCTTTTGAGGAAACACACCCTGCATAATGGTATCTCCGCGTATTTTTGATACTGATAATGCAACAAACCTGTGCAATGCATAGGTATGACCCATGTTTCAAGCTCTTTCAAACAATCAGCACATGAATAAAAATCAAACTTTGAAATTCACAAAGAGTGAAATTTCTTCCTTGAGCAGAAGGGCTGGCATGGTGACATTTCACTTCCCTAAGCTCTCAGAAAACTTCAAAACAGCTCTTTAAAGGCAATTCTGCATTGCACAGCCTTTGGGTAGGCCTGCTCAGCAGTGAATTTCATCCATTGTCAATTATATGTGAGAGGACTTTGATTTTTCACCTAAGAAGAGAAAAGGACTAAAGGAGTAGACCACATGATTCATTTCATGTAGATATCTTACTTGCAATCAGCACTTATTGTCTCTGGGGCTTGTTAAGGACAAAGCAGGGAATGGTATTCTGGAAGGAGCTGTAGACATTTGTACATAAAAAATGAAAAACACGAGGAAGAAGAGATTGGGGAAAAGAATATTCAGAGAATTCTGTTTTTTCCCCAATGCAATGGCAAGGAGGTCTACTGAAACAACAAGTGACAAAATGGTACCTGTGTATGCTTTTACAGCAGTTACAGAGCCACAGCTGTGGATGAACCACCCCAAACTTCCATGAAAGGGGCATTATACACCACAAATAAGTAAAGGTTATTTTTCTGTACTGAAACTTGAAAAATATAAATATTAGGTGCTATTCTGGGCACTAGTAAAATTGCTTAGAGGTTTGAAATTGAAAAGGCGTTATGGAGGAAAATCTTAAATACACTGAAGGTTTGGACTTTGGGTTATGAGGAGGGATTAGCCTGTGCTAGCCTCTGCAGCCTGAGGAAGAAATGAGGTAAAATGGGAGATTGTCAGGGAGGTAAAGGAAATCCTGGAATGAACAGATTGAAGGCAGTAAGCTGTTTAAGATAGCAACTAATTTGAAAACAAGATGCCATGGACTAAAATTGGGATGGGATGGGTGGGTGCACAGGCAATTCAGACAAAATTACCTCACAGAAAAGTGCCTTCAATTTGGCATGGATGGGAAAAGTCAGCCACTGAAGCATGTGTGTTGGGGAGGGGATAGAGTGCAAAACCACTGTGAAAAGGAACAAGATGTATTTCTGGACAAGGATAAAACCCAAGGTTACAGCCACTAATTGGATTTTGGAGGATATGCTGATATTAGCTACTTGTAAATTGGTTGATATTTTCTGGGTTTGAGAGGACAGGCTTTAACAGAGTGATGTTTTCTCCCAGCAGTTAATGCTGTCGAGTCCTTAAGTCATTTGCAGCGTCAGCCAGAGCTTGTGAAGGTTGGTGGGGCTCTTTCCTGAACTACAGCAGCAGCAAAGGCTTGGCATGAGGCTTTTCTGGTGGAAACTATGAGGGCTTTACAATTCCCTCAGTTCTGTGGGTAGCATCGCTTTTTGATTACCAATAAACCTTTTAGGTGGAAGAGGGCTGTGGCAGAACACTGCTTGTATAAACCTTTTCTTGTCCAAGTGCTGAGTGCCCTTGGAGCCTCCCTTCCTCGATGATTTGCTCTGGAGTCCCTGATGGCCTTAACTCATTCTGCTCACGCTCGTGCTGCTGCTGTCGAGATTCCTAGACATTGGCATAAAGTTTAACCTTCAGATCTGAAAGAGTCATAGACTAGATTTCTGTGACATTTGAAATCAATATAAGTAGCAGTGATATTTGCTTCAAAGCACTGCACAGGAGGTAGTTTTAAACACAAACCTTTGGAGGACCTGGCAGTGCTAATGATCAGTGCTTGGTACTGCACAAACACTCACTCTTGCTGTCAAACAGCCACGTGTGTGCTGCAAGGCAGGGAAACAAAACCCCCAAAACTCTGACTCCTACTTCATGAGTTAATGAAACAGTTCCATTAACTCACCTACCATGGGGAATGGTGTTTTACGTGAGCAAGACTAATATATTACATGCAGAAAAGCGCTGTGGTAAACATATATCCAAGCCGGCATGTCACAAGGTGATACCTTGATTTTATTTCCCAGCTTACAAATACAGTAGAAAATAATGCTGTGGTTGCAGTCCTCAAAGGTAACAGGTTAATTTAACGTGAGCAGTGACCACTCAGTCCTTCTGTAAAGACATCTAGAAGCAGAAACATGGGCGTTTCTACTTATTTGAGTATTTCAGCTTTTTAAAGTCATCTTGACTTTGCATCAGTATATTGTGCTTTGAAAGTCAGAATATCTTCCAAACTTAGCTTAGCCTGCCACTGCTGAATTGTATTACCTAGCTCACTTTACATGCATTTTTGTACAGAAATAAAGATTAATTTTTTACTTATGTTGAGTGGCATTTGCCAGTCTGTTGATTAAATCAGAATTATTGCCATAATCGGGTGTTACCTACTATGAATCAAGATCAAATTGACATTCTGTGAAATGTACTATAAAAAATGGAAATGAGGAAGTGAAGTACTCAATGCCCCAATTTATATTAAGTAACAATTCAAAGTGTTACAGTCTAGCCCAGAGGAACATAATTAAGTGACACCGCTTTTATAAAACTGTTTTTAACTTTTTAACAGAATATATTTTAAGGTAGAATTGCAAAACAGATTGGCAAGATGACTGAAGCAAAGATATGCAAATATTATAACTCTGTTTTGCTACAAGGGAGACCAATCAACCACATTTTATTAACAAGATCCACAGCAGAGCAGAATGGCCTCCACTTTTTTTTTAATGAGTTATTTTGCTTTGTCTTGAGACATGAAATGATTCTGCTTCACCCTCCCAACTCAACTGCAGTGTGCAAAGACCTGAGCCAGAAAGATCTGTGCACATCTTCATCCACCCAGTAGATAGAACCAGACATTCTTGCAGTGATGAATTTTTCCTCACAGAAATCAATAGAAATGTATTTTATCATAATCCTAAAATCAATATTAAATAACTAAGCCAAGCTTTTGGAAAAATAAAGTCCCTGACTATAAATTTTTCCTAAATCTAAGCTTTGAAATCAATTAAATCCATAGTATGCCCCAATACATTTTATGACCATTTGAACCACTGCTTTTATATTTAACACCATATTTTGTTCTAGGAAAGGGTAATAAATGTCTCTACAGCACTGAAGAAAGCCAACAGGGGACACTGGTTGTTTGGAGCACATTCCTTCAAAGCATTTTTCTTCACGTTGCTGGAGAAACTAAATTAGCTGGGAAAACTCAGACTAACAACCAGTTATCCATCATGGCTCTTTGTGGCCTCCTATCATTGCACACAACTGTTTTACAACATGAAAGGCCAACAGGACATGCTCCCAGGGGCAATTCTGCACTGAAAACCATCAGATAGGTGTCACTTTATGGTTGAGTCTAAGCAGTTCAACTCAGCTAATAAAATGTGGGGGTGTGCTAAGGTAAATGACAAAGGCTGGGAAGGGCTGGGAAGAAACCAAACCAAACCCCATGTCAGACTATTTAAACAAGCCACAGTGCCCATCTTTGTTGCATCCAAATCTTAAGGGTCTTTTCCAACCAAAATGATCCTATGATTCAGTCATGGATCATAACAGAGAACTACTTGTGAGCCAAAGAAGACAGCAGGAAACTGTTTTGAGGCTGAGAGTTGTGCAGATGAGCATCTGGCAGCCAGAGGGATGCAGCTTTGTGGATACCCTCCCAAAAAGGCTGCAACAACATTGTGAGCACTGCTACAGCAAGTGAAGTAAAAACCCTGCACAGCAGGGAATATAAACAGGTTATGGGAGGATCCTGAGTTCTGCTCAGACAGTGAGCAGGAATGGGGTGGAAAATTAAATTACTGTTCCAGGCTCTGAAATCCTTCTTCAGCTTTTAGTGTCAGTTTATGCTTCTGGAAATGGGAATACCTGGGTGTTGGATTTATCTGGCCCTGTAACACTGGCAGGTCCATAGTGCTGTGCAGAAGTGGCCTCCAGGATGGGTTTAGGGTTGCACACAGAGTTTCCCTGCAGGCAGAACCCCACAGCTGCCTTTGAGATACTTTGGCTGATATACCTGAGTAGTGAAGCAGTGGAAGTATGGAGAACATAATTCTGAGCTAAATTTAGGAGATCCCACAAGGATGCACTTTTCCCATAGCACAGGTAGGTCCAGAACTTCATACCAGACATGGAGAAATGGTGACCTGGTGTCTTGCACCCCTTTTCAAATGCCCTTGTGAAGATGTCACAGAACAGATTCATGGTAGATAAAATGCTCTGGCATCCCCACTGAAAGGACCCTACATAGGGAATGATGAGATGGAGAAGGGAGTGGGGGGAAATTCCACAGAGGACACGACACAAACATTCAGATGTCAAGTCTGTGGTTCCTACATCCCAATCTTTTTCCTCTGCACAGCAAGCTCCTCAGAAAGGCTGTAGCTTCAGTGAGGAAGAGTAGGAAATGCCACCTCCCCAGTGCAACATGCACAGGACTATTATGTGTTCTGTAATATTGTTCCTAAACTCCGGGACAACATAACATCTCAGAGGACTCCTTAGTGAGGAACAAAGCAAGGACACTTGTTGGCCCTCATGGTACCTCATGCTGCAGGAGCAGGTGGGGCTTGTGGTGTCTGAACTCAGCCAGAGCCTGCAAGGGAAAGCCAAAAGTGACCACAGCCTCTGGTGTCCTGCAGCCTGCCTTCCAAAAGTAGTGCATGTACACTGATACCTGCTGGTGGCAGGTGCCAGTTCCAGTTTTGTCCTGGAGAGACAACCTGGACATGGCAATAATAGTCTGAAGTGGTGCAGGAGCAAGAATACCTCAAAAATCCGATCCCCTTCTTTCCTCCTGCTGGCTGAATCCCAGCCTCAGCAGCATTAGCACCTTAGCACCTTAGGAGGCAGAGACATCAGTTTTCCAGGACTGGCTCCCCTTCAGAGCCTGCACAGCCAGGCCAGGATTGCACATGGCTCAGCACTGGGATGTTTGGGTCACTACATTTCCTCTATGAGGGCATCCAAAGGATTCCCCTTCACCCTTCAGTACAGACAGAGGGATGGAAAATACGGTGCAAACTGGTCTCTTTGGTGGCAATTGTTAGTCTACTTTCACTCCCAAGTGACTTGCTGAGCTTTGTGTCCCCTCAGCAGAGCAAACCTCTTTTCTGGTCAGTGTCCTGTGTCTGGGGGTGTGAAACAATGGCTTTGTATAAGTGCAGAGCACCCTTTTACAGCACTTGAAATATGTAGATCTTCCTATCTCACCTCTCTCTATCTTGTCACCATTGCAAAGCTCCAGCCCAGCTCATTATCAGCTGTCAAGGGATTGCTATTTGCAGATACAAGCTGTTTGAGGAAAGAATATGAGGGGGTGGGGGGGAAGCAGGGAACCCTGCCAGAATGGCCAGCAAGACATCTGACAGACCAAGATCCCTTTTCCTGTCTGCTATGGCTTGAGCTGCACTGGCAGGAGACTGACATCAGCACTGACACCAGGGCCTGTGCCTGCTCCTTTCCCCTCTGCCACCACCCCTCTGGGCTTCAGCCAGCTGCAAAGCCAGGGTCCCTCCTCAGTGGTGATATTCACCCAAACCCTCCCTGCATTTCTGCATGCTGCCTTTCTCCTGGCTTGAAGGAATGTGTCACTTCCAGTGCCATCATCAATGACTGTTAGCCCAGGAACGGAGGTAATTTAAAGCAGAAGCACAAAAGCTCGTGGAACGCAGTGACACTGTTGGTACTCAGCTTACGCAAGAAGTTGGTGGCAGATATGGATTTCAACCTCACTTATGACTAAGCCATAAATAACTTTGTTCTCCTAGATCAGCTAGCTGAGAGTCAAACTAATTCTAGGGGAGATGCTTTCCTAGGAAAGTCTCTTACTACTCCTCCTTGATGGATACTGTTTGGACTTGTACAAAAATATCCAACCTACATTTTTCCTTTTAGTTTGGATCACCTTTGTTTCATTCATGTCTTCATATAAATACATCAGTGCCACCTGGGAGGGGTTAGTGCCCAGAATACAAAGCTATGGGTTCCAGACTCAATTTCTCTGGCCATGGGCAGGACACTAAATTCAGTTTATGGTTTTCATGGGCAGCTCTTTGTCCCTTGGCTCTAATTATAGGGAGTAAAACAGAGCTGGGGCAAACATAGCACTGTGGAATCAACAGACATGACAGGGACAATAAATATAGTAAATTATTTAGCTTTTTACGTATCTTGTAGGAATTTATTTTAATTTGTTCTGTGGCTGTTCAGTGGGGCAGCTCTGCTTACTGACCTGAGTGCCTGCAAAGGTACCTGACCACACCACTAATGCCTGATCTTAGGATGGGAAAGCACCACCTCTTTATAAGGCATCTCTTCTAATAATAGGCCTTCCTTTCTCCCATATAAGGCCTTCCTTTCTCCCATTTCTTCCCTTTAGCCTGTTCCAGACCTGGAAAGGTTTTACACCCCTGAACAGTGATAGGCTATGGAAACAAATTACCCAGAATGATGAAGTTCACTAGGGAATTGCTAAAAGATTTGGTCCAATTATTGGTATCACAAGTGAGCATTGTAATACCGGGATAACACAGGTGCTTTTTTCTTTTTTTTTCAACTTTCTATAAAATTTACAGGGTTTTAAATCAGAATGGATGGTTAGAGATTGGAGCTTGTATCCCACATGCTCAGTATGCCACTGAAGCCCAGAAAAACAAAGAAAATGTTACATAATGGATGAGGAATAGAAAGAGAATAGTAAGAAAAATAATATGAAGCCTTACCTCAAATGTATGAAATGTATCTACAGTAATAGCTGCTCCATCTTAAAGACAACTAGAAGACATTCATAGAGGGGCAAAGAAAATTATTTGAGGCACTATTTGGGAAAATGTTTCTTATGGAAAAGGTTATGCTGGGTCTGTTCACCTTAAAAAGGAAACCAGTGTAGGAGAGTAAGATAAAGACATATATTTTAGATGTCGTCTAACAGCAGTGGCTGAAAAAATTCAAGTAAATTGAAATGCAGCAATTTCCAGACTGATCAAATAAAACTCTTTTCACACAGGAGATAATTAAACCATGTAACTCTCTGCTGCAAGGCACTAGGAAGGTCGAGCACTCAGGATTCCTGCCTGGTAAGGAGGCTCTTCAGGCTTACAATAGCTAGCATTCATCTGAATTTCAAGGAACAGATTAGGGACTGCCTTTCAAGGATAGAAATGGGAAGTGCTGGTTGGTGATTTCCTACTTGTCTCTGAAACATCTTCCTCTGGTGTTGCTGGAGTGGCCTGGCCACCTGCCCCATGGGAATGAGGCTGATGTCCCTTTGGGGGCTCAGATCACTGCCCATGACATCCAGACATGCTGGGGAGCCTGGGGACACCAGGGAACAAGCCCTGAGATTTTCTAAGCCTTGCAGTGCCTCCCCAGGTGCTCCTCCACTCGGTCTGACTGCCATCTGAGGTGGTCCAGATCTGTTAAAATCAGGGTTGATACCACTGACTCGCACATGGAGCTTGCACTTTTGCACCTTTCCTGCAGTACCATGGACCAGCTCTGCCCCACTCAATTTCATAAAAAAAAAAAAAAGGCCAAAGTTAGCCTTTTTTCAATGTGTGACACTGTGCTTATGTGCATGAATTTAAACCATCTGGAGGGAACATGGCCAAAAGCTGAGGTGTCTTGGTTTTCATATGGGTGTTGTTGGGGCTCTTTGTGGACTTTGTCTGAAATCTCAGTGTTATTTCTCTCTTTATACAGGACTATCAGAGAAATTTCTTTTCCTTCACACAGAATCAGTCCTGCCACAGATCTTTCTTCCTGATGCTTTGTTGGATAGGGATATACATTTGCTGAAGGGGAAATGGTATTACTCTATTCTTCAGATGATAAGCCCAGTTTAGGAAAGGTTGTCTTCTTCAATTTCATTCAAACCTTGAAAATTCAAAGGAGCAATAGAAAATACTTTTTATGTGTAATATTGGGATAATGTTCATGCTTAAAGTCCACACTTCTGCAAGTGGGCTGGGCTTTCCCAAGGAGCATGGAAATGGCTTGAAAAATGTCATAAAATTTGAAGGTTGCTGGGCATCTTATTAGGACAGGTGATCATGTCCTAGAGCTCACTTAGGGCAGGAGAGGATGCAAGTGCAGTTAAGCCTGTGTGTCTTTGTTGCAAAGCTGTGACAGCATCTGTGCTTGACTTAATGTGATTTAAAAGTACTTAACTTTTCCTTCCTGCACACCCTGACAAACAAGTTATTTATTAATTTTTGACACCAGGTGTGAGTTATCATGTTAATAGCCAAGCAGCTTCTTCCATGCAAGGAGTGCTCAGTGGTATGGCAGGTCTGGAGCTTACCTCAGGAAAGGTAGCAGAGACAGAGCTTAACAACTTCCCTCCACTTAGGAGGAAGTGTATGGTTGAAGAAATTCATGCTCAGATTGGAGATCCCTTTGAAATCTTCTTCTATGGAACACAAGGGATTTTATCCCCAGGCATGAAGATCCCTCCTCTTTTGGGTTAGTAAGACATGTGGTGTGCAGGCAGATCTGAATAAACACACCTTAATCAAATGTACTGGAGATGTGAGGAGCCACAGCAGCAACTCCTTCGAGCTGCTGTCACCAAGAGGGAATTCCTACAGCAGCTCAGCCACCCACTCTCTCTGCTCATAGTGCCAGGTCAGCTGTCTGTGCAGAAGGCATCTTTGGGCGCACAAGCACAACAAAACATGTCTTCCCAGAGACAATCATCTTTCTGTGCTCAAACAAAAAGATAGGGACAGCGTGCTGGCAGGCTGGGTGTGAAAGAGCCACTATCTGCAGGAATCCCAGGTTTAATTCCAGGAGGGATCTTTATTTCTATCTGTGAGTGAAGGCCTGACCTGCACACTCAGTAGGCACAAGTTCCTTTTAAGTGGCCCCATGGGTGAGGGGTACCACGGGTCTGGGATGTGCTGGTGGAGGGCAGCCTTCCCAGACTTGCTAGAGTTAATGGACAGAGGAAGGCTCCAGCTAAGCTCTCTCAGAGGACAACTGAATGTAGGATTTTGCTGCTCCCAACCTGCTGAAGAGGAAATACAGGAAGACTAATCTATCTCCTCAGGCTAAAGTTAGCATTTGGATGTACTCCATCCGGTGCCATTAAATTCCCATTTAAAATCAATTTTTTTGGGACCAGGATTTCATTATCTCTTCATCAATAACCTTTTGTGCTTCATCAGTTTCTTCAGTCTGCTTTGCCACATCTCTTCAAAATCTGTTTATGTCCACTAGTCACAAAACTTTATAGGCTGCCTAGGTACCTAGATTTTTGTTTATCCTCTGGAACCCCAGAGAATTCTCATACTGAATCATAATGGAAAAATGGAAAAGTCAAAACCAGTTGTAACCTACCATCTGAAAGAAGAAACAGTAAGAAGTTAAGACCAAATGACAATTTTGTCCCAAGTCTTACCAATTCCATTTTTTTCCACCTACTTCAATTACATTTTAAGACAAAGTCAATATGACCTGTAATCTTTTTTTTTTTCCATTTCAAGCCTGAATCATTTAAGGCAAGAGTTTTTCTCAAAATTTAATTTCTTGACATTCCTTGTCAGGAAATATTTCACTGAAAAATTTTGGCCAGTTGAATTACTGGTCATTCAATGCCTAATTTTCTAGATGTTCCCATGTTTACTTCAAACGAATGGATATTTTATGGTAGGTGTTGTGCACCTTTATAATTTATTAATACAAAAAATTGATATATATCTAGCTTTGACCAAAAGCAAAACAATGTTTTTGAACATGAAAAAACCAGAAATATCATTCTTACCATAAATTCTTATGACTCTTGCTGCGCTGCATTCATCGTACTGATTTCTCCATTTCAAGTGCTGAAGACTAGGCAGCTGATAATGACATAGATTTATATATATTGTGTGTCCTTTTAAAATAAGGTGAGCACACAAACTTGCATTGTTCTTTACCAGAGGACCTGTAATACAACATAAAGGTTTGGCTGCAAATAACATTTTAGAAGTTTATTTATGGGTCCAGTATTTCAAGAAAGATTTGAAAATACAAATGCAAATAAAAGCTAAGGAATTGTGCCTTCCCAGTCACCTGTGGTAGGGTGTAGCTGTGGAGTGGGGTGTTAACCCCTTAGATGCAGCAGAAATAAGATGCACAGCTACATGGTCATCTCTCGTGACAGGAAAGAGAGAGAGAGACAAGTTTATTCAGAAACACACTGGTTTTTATAACATGACTCGCAACTCCAAGAGCAGAAAAAGATGATTGGTTCAGAGGGTAAACACCTCGTTCCCAGGGCCTGGTCACGCATACAACAGGTGTTCTATCTTGTTATTAATTCCTCTCTACTTTGACCAAGTTATCATCCTTGGAGAGATTTTCCCTGGCCTTCAGCTGGACCAGCTTATCAGGCTGGGAACAGAGCTGAGAAGCTCCAGCCTGGAATATTTTTCAGGCTGTAATTTCTTACTTTCTCAATATGTGTATCCCACAGTAGGGGACTGGGAATTGTGGTTTTTCTTCTGATGAGCTGCAGCTCCTCTGAGCTGTGCTTTGAGAAGACATGACTGGGAGGATGGTGACATGGCTAAGGACTTAGTCTTTTAAAATTTCTCTTTGTAGTCACATGGATGGGACTGGCATGTGGTAATTTATGAGCTAAGGTATATAGAGCCGGTTTTTCTTTATCCTCTGGGATTTTCAGGACCATACAGTGGATTTTATTTGCAATTACCTGCCTTTCCCTTGTCCTTCAACAAACTCTTTTTTTGCCAATGGCATCCGAAGGAGGAACTGATAAAGCTTCACAGCAGAATTCTGCAATAATATTAATTTGCTTTGTGTGAGAAGGAATTGGAAAATGATGACAATTATTATCCAGAGGCACAGTCTCTTTCTCACTCCATTCTGAGGGGGAAAGACAATTATAGGAGAGCATACCTGTCACTGGCTAATTCTGCACAGTATCCCACCAGAATCCCTACGGAGGGCTCTGTGCCACTTGTGTGCAGGAGGGAGGCAGAAGTGTTTGACAGGGATGTCTGTGACCTCTGAGCTCTGAAAAACCAGCACTGGCACCATTCTGGCTTTGCCATCCGTGCTGACACAGTCTCTGAGTCAGCTGTATGGATTTGCTCTGCCTGACAGGGAAATTCCAGTGCAGAGTGGGTTGTGTCCTCCCCACTGCCCCAGGGACTCACCTGACTCCAAACCTGGGGCCCTCATGTGACTGGAGGGAGGGAGAGGAAGGTGCTGGATATGAAGTGGGACTGAGAAACCAGCAGACACTGATGTGGGTTTCACTGCCCATCCTCAGCAGTTCAGCCATCTGTAACTCCAGACATAATTTTTCACTTTGAAAACAATCCTTCAGAAACCCTGCAGGCTGAAATGTCCACATCATCCCAGCCTCTTTGCTTTTGTGTTGATTTATAGTCTTGGGCTACTGATAGTGGCAACAACTCATTTTTTAAATATGGAAATCACAACTACTGTCAAAAAGTAGAAAGTATCATTGAATTTTCCCTGGTGGAAAAAAAAGAGATAATCGTCCCTAGCAGCACCTAAAAAACTCTTGATACTTTTGAATTAATTGCCAGGTGTGAAAGTAGTTGAGCTACTCGAGGGTCCATAGAAGTTGACCATTTCTCTCTGGAAAGAATTAAGGATTACTATAATTTTGGTACAGTGGGATGTTAATGTTATCTTTGACAGTCAATGGGGACCTAAGGTCATGAAGGAACAGTGCCCCTGTCACTCACTGTTACAGGAATTCTTTGAAGAATCCAGTATCCCCAGCCATGAGCTTCGGTGGAGAGTATCTTGAATAAAAGTTAACACTGTGGGTTTTAAGAGACTTCTTGGGTCAAATGGCACATCCATGTGAAGGTCAGGATATCTTCCCTGAAAATTAAGCCCACAGGCTGCAAGCACAAAGATGTTACCACTTACTGCCAGCCTGGAGCTCTCTATTGTTGTGAGCACTGATGCAGGGGAACTACACTCTCACAGTTATTTCATCTGTGCACGCAAGGACTCAGTTTTTCCTCCAAGTGCAGTTATGGCCAGCTCCATTTTGACTTGCTGGGCATGTATTTGCTAAAACATGCTGCGTGCTGACAGACTGTCCTGCTCTGAGCTTCTCTTTATGCTTCCCTCCATGAGCACTGCCAAAAGGAGATCTTCAGGCTTGAAAATTGTGGTTTGAAATCTTCCCTGAATCTGTTTATCTCTGTACTTTGAAGTACCAAATCTTAGCTTCAAGGTAGAACAGTCAGCCCCTCCTTTTCAGGACAGAGGGTGAGGTCACCAACACACACTGAGTTTCCCTTCCCTTCATCTGCTTCTTCCCTTCACCTCCAAACCAGCAAGGAGTAAAAATACATCTCCTGTTTGCTATTAAAGTCTACCTACTGTATCTGGAGGGTGCTGTTGTGGCAATGAGTTCTACGAGCTAAATATACATTATATAATATATTCTTTGGAAAGAACAGTCTTCTGGCTTTTGGTCCCTTGTTAGCAGTCAAATTTCTTCTCTGACCTTCTCTGTACAATGTGATTTTATATACCTCAGTTGCATATTCTCCTTGTTTTCTCTCTAGAAGGAGTCTAGACCTTTTTAGTTTGCCTTTACACATCTTAACCTTATTGAAAGCTGCCACCTCTCTGTCTTGTGCCTTTTGCCTCTCTCAAGGCCTGTGATTTATACTGTTCTCTGTAGATGGGGAGAAAAGTGAGAAGAAACATAATGGGGGAAACAATTCTTAACATTCTGATTTAGGACAAGGATCCAGGCTCACAGACATTTTTAATCATTAATTTGAGATGAAAGTATGGTTGTGACCCAAGCCAGCTGAAAACCTCAGTGGCAAAGGGTACAACACAGAATAGACGATTCCTTGCAGTTAAGCTCCCCATAGCTCTGGAAGAGACATTGCCCCGACTTTCAGATCAGCTTTCTGGGAATAGCCAGACAATTCATCAAAAAATCAAAATGGAGATTTTTGGTGTCCTGACCTCCAGTTGTTGGTGTAAAGTAAGTGAAAGAGCCATAAAAAGCCTGTCTAGGCCTGTTGCTGAAATGAAGTGCATAATGAGATGTAGAGAGCTTTCACCTGATCCAATCCTGAAAGCAATGACACTTTTCCCCTGGCTTCACTGAGCTGAGCTGGCTGCCAAAACAGAAATTGATCTTTCTGCTCAATGACACTGTAGTAAAGAAGCCCCACACACTCACTTTGCATCGGCTGTGGGCTCTACAACATCATTTTGACAGTTTTGATTGAAAAGAAGCAGTTAAAAATGCTCTGTGAAGAAAAACTGTGAGGCAGGGCTCGGTACCTCTCTGAATTCCTAACAGCTTGTAACTCACAGAGTGTGCCTCTGCTGGGCTGAGAAACAGCCTGCTTCTGAGAAAAAGACACCTCCATTCAACAGGAAAATATAAACTCTGCTGCAGGGATGTCTGTCTAATTCAAACTAGGCCTCCAGAGTATAGAGGCTGTATAGGTAAGTACCCTCTGCTAATTCCTAGTGCTCTGTCACCCCACTAATTAATGCACATAGAAGAGCTCTCCTGACATGTTCCAGGGTTGTAGATACGGGGGTCTGGGAAAGAAGAGTTTTCCCAGGGATTTGAAAGAAAACAGAAAGGAAAGAATTAGTAATGAAAGTAATAACAAAAGTTGCACCTGCTGTTGTTGACGTTGCATGCGTGTGAGACGTAATGTTTTGGTAAAAGCATGTTTGTAAGAGGTGTTGCTTTCCTTGGACCAATAAGCTGACTCTATTCTTGGTTCAGCGAAGTATTCTTTAAAATTTGTGTATTTCTACAATAAATCAGCTTCTTCTACGTCTGAGAGGAAGCTGTCTCGCTGGGTCTTCTTTTGCCATTCCTATAGCAAACATCTAACAGGGTGTTACAGAATTTGGATAAAATGAAGCCACAAAAATCTGAGGAATAATGGAGATTCCTCAAGGGGATGGACTGAAGTCAGAGACCCCAAGAAGACCTCTGGGCACTGAAAATGCCTCTCAGGTTACACAGCTGAAGATGGGTGCAGCACTCTCCCACTATAACCTCAGAGGTAAAGAAAGCAAATTTTGGGTGACATAAGGCATTTTCAGAGATTTTACTATGAATCCAACATTTCTGTGGTTTTATACTGAAGGTCTTCTGAGTCAATCCAGCTGATCAATGGTGTTAGGTCAGCGTAAAGCCAGTGAATGTTGCAAACAATGGGTGATGAGTCTTAGGTATTGCAGGGTTTGCTGCACCATGGTGGAAGATGTATAAGGACTGAGAAAATATATTCTGGCATGTTTAGAAGATGTAGCACATGTTGGAATGATCTGTGACTTTCTTTCCTCTCAGTGCCATTATCATAGCTGACCAAGTGCTCACCATCGTAGGAAGCCATGAGAAGGACAGTCATCACTCAGAGCACAAACAGTGGCAGTTTCTTCTTAGAGCAAAGTGGACTGGAAGGCCAAGAATAAGCTGGACCTCCCTTAGTCAATTCTGAAAAGAAAATAATGCAAATGATGATTATTTGTGGCCACAGCAGCTCATATATTGCCTGTGAAGCCAGGACTTCTTCCTACAAAGGAGTCTGGTCAGTGCTCTGGACCTTGGCTGATCACCTCTTTCAAATGGCAACAGAACCAAGAACAAGCTGAGACCCTGAAGGTCCTCACATCAATGATTATGCAGTGATATTAATGGGCAGCTGTGTGCTGATGTTAATGAGCAATTTATTGCCAGTGCAACTGGACAGCGGGTAGTGATGAATTTTTGATTTCTAATTAAAACCTCAGGCAACGGGTATTTTCCTCACAAACAAAAGTGTAAGGCAAGTGCTTGATACCAGCACAGAACTTTCTGAGCTTGCAGATAAACTAAGGGAAGATTTAACCTGAGCACACTCAGAGCCATTGGCTGCTAACAAGAAGTAAAAACACTTCCCTAATTATCCAGCAAGATGCACCTGGAAAAATTGAAGTGCAGAAATAAAGAAAACGAAGGCACTTTGACAGTCCCTGAGTGGAGATGAGAGCTGGTATTTGAGGACAGTGCAGGGTTTCTTGCAATCAGTCGGGGAGGTATTTGTAAAGTATTTCTGAAAACATAGAGAAATAAAGACTGCAGTCTCTCCAGATACTGAGTTACCTGAGCTGGATGTTGTTCCTTTCAACTAACCTTGAAAAATGCTGGGCTGGGCTCTTTCCTGTTTTCTCCCCCTCTCTTTTTGAGAACAACCATGGTGCACTGAGTATGAAAAGCTGCATGGTGCAGATGTTGAGGGATCAGGTTGCAGCTGGCTGTGAGCTGTACCTGAGCATCTCCCAAGAAGAAGGGTTTGTCTGATGCACCCTGATCCCATGGGGATCACCCTGCACCAGCCCAACGCCTTGGTGACTGCAGGAAGGAAACCTGTCCATGGGAGGGTAGCAGCAGCCACAAAAAAACAGGGAGTATGCTCATGTGCAGCCTTCCTGAGGCCTCAGGGATGCCCAGCAGGATTCCTGCCAAAAAGCAGCACCCAGCTGCACTTCTCTTTCCTGCCAACCCCAGCCCAGCTCTTCCCATGGCAGCTTCCAAGAAAAGGAAGCTGAGAGACTGAGGAGTTTTTAATGCTGACTAATGTTGTCCACTGCAGGTATAATTTTCAGCCTAAAGTCCTAATGGCCTTTTTATATACGTTTTCTCATACCATCATCTGTGAACAATGGGCTTTTCCACAGAAATGTGAGTTTAACAACCCCAAGGCTCTTCTAATTTATGCCATCAAGCTGATACAGAGAATAATTTAAAAATTAACTTTCTTTCTCCCTCCGGTTCCCACCCCGATACAGTTGCTGCAATCAGAGACCTCAAAGTGGAGACTCAAAATGCAGCTGCATCCTGCATCTTCAGTGCCTGTAGCTCTGTCCTCGATTTCCAGAATTAACTCAAATAAATTATGCATTTCTACATGCTTACCCCGGAAAAGTCTGCACAGTGACACTGCAGAGTCACTCAGAAGGGGGAAAAAAATCTGACCCTGTAGTTCTGTGGATGACAGCTATTTTCCTGCCTTTTGGCTGATACATTGCCACCTGGAATAATTTACTAAGAAGGAAAGTAATGAAATTACTCGAGTGCCAGACAAATAGGAGAAAAAAACAGAAGGAGGAAAAGGAAAATTCCCATCAACATCACACTATAGAGCAATGAAAATGCCTCCCACCTGCAAACTTCTCAAAAACATTTCCATGGAGCCTGGGTTGCTTAATTTGGCTTCTATTTGTAGTGTCAGAGAGCTGAAGTTTGTGGAAAGGATATAGACACGAGTTTTAGGCAGGCAGTATTATGAACACTCTTAGGAAACTGCAGCAGATGTGAGAATTAATATTATTTTCCTCTACCCTGAAACGTGTTCCCTTTGCACATAAACCACAGCTTTCCCTCTAGTCTGCACCATGCTGTCTCTGAGTTGGTTTTGAACTCCAAGGATCATCACAAGGCACAGAGGAGCTGGCTAAAATCCTTGTGTAGCTGTGCCAGGTGTGTGGAGGGACTAGTGATGGCTCTGCTTAAAATTAGGCTTAAATTGTTCCTTTCCCATGTGCTGACTATTATTCACAGAGAGTTACATTTGTCCTTGTCAGGGAGAGCCCACACACAGTGTGGACTTCTTGTGGATCAGTGTTCAATGCAAGGCCCTTTAGGATGAAGTAAAGAAAGATATACATTCATCTCCGTGTCAGACTGGCAAGTTTTAAGCATTCATATATTAATTTGATTCACAAATATACACCTGTTATTTTCTTCTGATCTTTCCCTGCTCAACTCCAAAATCTGCCTTTTTGTGGACAATACTTTTAATCGCCCTCTTTTTTTCCCCCTCCTCCTTGCTCATTTCTTCTTATCCTAAAGCAATGACTTTCATTTTCTCCTTTGAAATCATCACGATCTGGCCTTGTGGTGTTTACTCATGCACCCTCTTCAGTTTTCCTCTGAATAAATATTTTACAAATATGACAGAACTGAAGGGTATTGGAAAGAAATCAGAGTCCAGCACAAAAGAACAGATGTCCCCATCCTGCTGAGAAAAAACCCCAAAAATATCCTGGGCCATAAAGGCTGAGCCTGCACAGTCAGTGAGTGCCAACACAACAGCAACTTTATTGTTCAATATTTGTATTCTGTGTATTTTAGTGCAGGAGCACAAATCCACGCCACCTACAAAGGAGAAACCAGTATTTGTTTTCACCAGTTCTGTGGCCACAAGGTGAGCTGACACTCATGCAGCAGCAGTGGGGAGCAATCCTGGCTCTCCTGGGGAGGAGTGGGAGCAGGCAGAGGTGGGAAGTGGTGCCTGACCTGGGGCTGGGAGCCTGCTGGTCCAGTCCCACATTCTGCCAGAGGGTGGAAACTTCAGGTCATGCAGGGAACAGTGTGAGCTGTGTGAGGGAACTCCAGCTCGTGTGAGAGCCTTCACACCTGGGTACTGGTGAGCCAGGGTTGGGAATTACTCAGGTTTGATGGTTTGGAATCTGTAGAAAAATCAATGATAATAAGGAGACCCCTGAAAATAAGGGGACTGCTGAGCTCACATCTGCCCTTCTCCTATTTTTTTCCACATGAGGGCACTTTTCTTATCTACCTGCTCTAAAACACAAGCTGTACTACAGCTCTGATCAGATCATCATAGGCAAGTGAGGTCTGACATTTAGGATTAGCAGAAGGAGAAGAAGCCACCACAATTCCCATCCTGCAGCTGATGAGGTGTATAGGATGTCTGTTGCTGTCCTCTGCAATCCTGGTTGATGACCAGGACAGAACTTGTGAAATAACCAGACAGCCATATGGTCAGCCAAGAAATTATGTAAATATTTTTTCTGAAATCTCCATAGAACAGTGACTCTGTTTTTCACACATGGCTTCATTTAGGAGTTATGGCCTGGGCATGTGGGTGTACACAACACACAAACACTGCTGGGCAAAGATTTCAGCATAACAAACTGAGCATACATTAGGGATGGAACATTCTATGGCCAAATCACCCTCCTATCTTCCATCCCAGATGGGAAGGAGGTGTCTTGCCTGTACCTGCCTCTATCTCTGTACTATGTCAGTACATCTCAAGCAGAAATCGAGATGTGCTGAGTATACATCCATACAATAAACCACATATTTTCCTTTTTTCAATTCCTGAAATAAGGTTGGGAAATTATCTTTCTGTGCATGGAGTTTCTGCAAGCTGGCAAAGAGGCTAAATTAACTGCATACATTATTCATTACAAATTATTCACTCTATGCAGCACATACTGATTGTTTAGAAAATTCATTCTTTCTGTCCTAGAAATGTCACTGGCTGTAACTCCTTACCTCATCATTGACAAATTCTGTTGATTGCTTGACTAGTTGCTTTAACTAATCCAGGATTACGGTTTGCAAGAATAATAATAGCCACTTCTCTAGCACTTTGCACATGAGGATCCCAAAACATGATTTCAAAATGCTAATTAATCCCCAGAGCACCTGGGATACTAAATATTCCTATCCTTATAGTGGATTTGTGCCGCTTGAACCTTGTTGGGAGGTGGAAAGTCATTCTGCTGACTCACACAAGCTGCTAGGTCAGGTGGGTCTCATTAGCTCCAGCCAGCCAAGAGGAAAAAGCCAAGTGTTAAAAAGAGAGGGGAGAAAAAGAAAGGAAATTTAAAAAGCGGAGGTGAGAAGGGTGAAAGAATTGTAGGTTACGTTTGGTTTCAGATGCTTGTTCTTCGGGGTATCTGAATAAATTACAGTTAAATGGGAATGAGCCCTTCCAGCTGGATCCACTAAGCTGGAATCTATCAGGCCTTTCCTTGTTTTGCAGGGTGTGTTTCCTGACTTGCCTACATGAGCAGTCGTGTTTGGGTTGACCCTGGCTGGGTGCCAGACACCCACCAAAGCCACTCTGTCACTCCTCTCCTCAACTGGACAGGAGAGAGAAAATATAATGAAAGGTTCATGGGTTGAGATAAGGACAGGGAGAGATCTCACTCACCAAAAGCCATCATGAGCTAAACAGACTGAACTTGGAATTATTAACTGAATTTTTAACCGACATAACCAGAGCAAGATAATAAGAAGTCAAATAAATCTTACAAACACCTTCCTCCCATCCCTCCCTCCTTGCCAGCTCTCCCTCTTCCCCCCCAGTGGCACAGGGAGATGGGCAATGGGGGTTATGGCCAGTCCATCACAAGTTGTTCCTGTCACTGCTCAGGGAAAGGAGTCCTTCCCCTGCTCCAGCGTGGGATCCCTCCCATGGGAGACAGCTCTCCACGAACTTCTGCAATGTCCCATCCCATGGGCAACAGTTCTCCTCAAACTGGTCCAACATGGGTGCACCTTTCCCACGGGGTGCTGTCCTTCTAGGCCAGCTGGAGCTGCTGTGTGTGCAGTGACCACTTGTTCTGGACATCTGCATGTTTGGTGCCCTGACAGATCCTTACCCAAAGATGAAGCTATTTGATGACTGGGTGAAGAAACTGTTTTATCACCCAAACTGGTGAATGTGATTGCCTGGCAAACAGGCTGGATGGCCAAGGACACCCCTTGCCTTTCTAGGTAGCAGAATGACTACATGGGAGTATTAAAAGCTATGGACTGGAGCCAGGTGATCTTTGGCTGGTGGAAGAACTAATGGGAGAAGAGTTTTTGCTGGATATACACATCACTTATGAACTTTCACTGTTGTCTGTGGGAAAACTGAGGTATACAAGGCAAGAGGAGCTTACTCACTAAAGCATGAAGAGATGCTAAGTTTTGGGTGCTGTCTTTGTGTCTTTATGAACAACTTGTGATGTTTTAAATTTTGCCTGCATTTGTTGCTCTCTTAAGAAATCATGTGAAATGGCAGCTAAGGACTGAGATTAGAGAGGGTAGCTCTGAAAATGAAGCATGTTGTGCTCTGCAGCAAGGGAACATGGAGCAAAACCACCAAGTAACTTGGATTTGCTGTCAGTGAATGTTTCCACTGAAAGTAAAGAGCAGGGGCTCTGAGCAGAGGCACACAAATGTATGTTACTCCTTTAGATATAAGCAGAACTGGACATTTAGGTGAAACCAGTTACTAAGGCTGAATAATTTAATGTATGCCAAGGGGCAGGGTAATGAAATGGGGTGGTGGGTGCATGACTCTTACCAGTGCCTTTGTGTAGAAGTGTGCAGTGTGGCAGTCAGAATTTGTGCTCTAAAAATGTAATTACCATCTCAAGAACCAAATACAGACAAACCAACAAACACAGAATGGCAGGGGACAGCTCATGGCCATAAGCTGCAGTACGTGGATGCTAATGTTGTTCTGAAACTGAAGGTTTTTTAAAAAAGGAGAAGGGGAAAAAAATGTACAAATAAACCCTGAAAGTCAAGAGCACTAATCATTCCAGTCAAAAAACAATAGACTGCCTAGCAGGGACATTTAGACAGAAAGAGTGTGACACACAAAACTTACACATTGCTGCAGGTTCCACTGTGGGGCCCTATGGCATTGATTTGATTAAATAAGAGCAGTAGGGGTATAGAGAACTGCTGCTTAAGTTTTCAGTAAAATATCCTTGCCAGCCTTCATTGATGTAAAAATAAAGGACTGACTGGGTCCATATGACCTAATTCTATTCTTCTTTGCAGCAGATGAAGGAATTGCTTTCTGGAGGTTAATGGCTTTAGACTTGCATGTAAATGAGGGGAAAATCTGATCTTAAATCTCAAGGAAGCGAAAAGTCGTGACAGGATTTAGCACAGACCTCTTCCACAGGGGCTGGCAAGGAGGGATTGTGCAATTAGAGGAGCCTTTAGCAGCGCCATTCATTCTGCAATTGTGCTCCTATTTCAGTGTAGGTGAGGGTGAGGGTTTGAGGAGGAAGAAGGAGGTGGCAGGGTAGCTGTGGATGGGACTCTCTGAAGGGCTGTCCCAGATCCCCACGGGTGGTGTTTGTGTTGTCCCTTCCAGACAATGTTTCTCAGGCCAAGTTGCTTGACTGTCTGTACTGACTCAGCATGGGGTGCACCTGGGCCATGTGAGAATGTCCTGAGGGGAATCAGGGGTGCCTGGGCAGCAGTGAGCTCCTCAAGCCTTGGAGACAGCTCTGGCTTTCTGAGACCCCAAACACACACCCCACAACGTGGGGCAGGTGATTGTATGACCCTATTCCCTCACTGGCAGGACTCTTCAAAACCTTATCAAGATGGAAGGGGACCAGGATGCTGGACCAGGAGCCTGCTCTCCCGTGAAGGAATCCCATGTTGGACCTGCAGGAACACATCCAGATTTGTTTGTGCCCTGGTGCTGATGACGAAAGAGCAACGTGGGCAGACAGGACCAGCCAGGCTTCCCATCCTCACCTTCAGTTCCCCAAAGTTAGATGTCCCAGATTGGTTTTTTGCTGGTTTCTCTTTGCCTGCTTGGGTCTCTCACTCTGCCCCTGGCTGGTGGTACTGTGCCACGTCTGGGTGGGCACCAGAGCTGCTCCCTATGGGCTGAGCTCACAGATTCCTGCATCAGGGTAGCCTCTGGTGTCCAGGAGATGCAAACCCTGCCTTGTGCTGTCCTTCACTTCTCTGTCACCTGGGTGAACCCAAATACAAACCAGAGCGGCTGAGCAGCTGCTTTGAGCTTTGGAATCGGGGGAAGTGCAGTAATTTTCCTGTTCAGAGGGCAGAGAAAACAACAGCATATTTGCTATGGATATCAGATATCTGAAAAACCAAATGCAGCCTTAGTCTGGCTTTATGGGCTTCAGCAAAGTTAGCCTGGGATCAATGGCAGGCAGGAACTCAAAAGTTTTCAGGTGGGAGCTCTCAAGGGCACACTTGTTTGCCCCCTGTGGAGTGGATATGGTGTTTCTGGTGTTTTGTCATCTGCAAGCTCAAAGATGGTCTGGGGCTGGCATCCATTCCATCCATCCATCCATCCATCCATCCATCCATCCATCCATCCATCCATCCATTCTTTTCCTGGAAAAGGGGATGCATATCCTCGGAACTTGAGCCCCTGGGGTCTGTGTAGCTGGACAGGCAGTATGAGGGCAATGAGCCTGAAGTGTTTCTCCTCCAAGAGAGGGCTGGATGCAGAGGTGAGACAGGACAGAGAAGAATGTGCTATTAAAGCCCATTCTGTCAGCTGTGTATGCAGCTTCAGGGTCCCAAGAACAGCATTCCCCATGTAAACTTTCATTCATTCTTCAGGAGAGAAAACAAAATATATTCTGGCATTGCCTACTTGATCTAGGATTTTATTTACCTTAATCTGTTACTTCATTTGCTCCTTGTTTGCTGCCTCTCACCTCTTTTGTATGTTTTGCTTCTTGCTTCATTTCTTAATGAAATGTGATTTCCGCAGCTTTCTGGCTCCTTCGAATCATCAACAAAAATCTGGCATGGCTTTTTTTAAAAGACTTCCTTCTAATATACTCGTAAAATAACTTTAATCAATGCTACCTCTTGGGGAATTCCCCAAGTAGTTGCTAGAAAACAACTAATTATTGCGCTGCTCCTTTACCATTCAGTCGTTACTCTTCTGTGTAAGTCGTAACTTCTGCTAAATATTAGCTCTCTGATGAGCACCCTTGTTAGGCTGGTTTTTTTCTCAAGAAAATGTGTAATTTACTTAATTAGTTCCATTCATCTGTTTAACTCCTTTGCTGCCATGTTACCACTTTTGAGAAATTTTTCATTTCTGATTTAAAAGCCTGAGAGGAACTTGTTAAGGAAGAAGTAGGTGGCTTCAGTTTTGTGAGTGCTTACTTACTGCAGGAAAAAGGATCAGTACCCTTTTCCTAAAGGATAAACCCCCAAAATATCAATGGCTTTCGTTTCTCAGGAGGTTCAGAAAAGGGCAGTGTGAATAATATTTTCTGAGTATTATTCAGAAAAGTTGGGGTTGGGGGGAGGTGTTTGGTGTTGTGCTGAGGTGGTGAGAATATTTGGGTTTTTACAAGCTGGTTAAATGCAGAATGTTGCTGGTGTTGGTAGCTCTGTTTAAAATTAAGCATAACTTCTTTTTCCTCGTACTTTAGACTAATGGAACCATAGAACAGCTCGGGTAAGAAGGAACTTTGGAAGATCATCTGGTCCAACCTTCCATGGGAATGGGAGCCTAGGTGAGGTTATTTAACATCCTGTCCACATCTCTGGGGACGTTGTTCCAGTGAGTGATTGGCTTTCTAATGCTGAAAAAAAAATTTTCTTATAATGAGATGAAATCTCTTGTCTTGCAGCTTTGTTGCCCTTTGTCTTCTCCATGTGGCTCCTTCTGAAGAGGGAGTTTCAGGTCTCTCTGTAGCTGTCCTTCAGATATTGAAATACAGGGATAGGGTTCCTCTGAGACTTCTCCAGAGAAAAAAGACCTAACTGTAGTAGAGACAAAGGCAACAAATGTATTGAGACTTCTGCCTTGCCTGCATTATGATGTTTCCCTGTCCCATTAGCAATGGACCTGTGTCTTCCCTGTGCTTCCACTTACTGCCCATGGATCTGAAGATCCCTTGCTTCTTGTACTTGGCATCCTTGGCCAATTTCAGTTCTAGATGAGCATCAGACTTCCTGCCTAGGGAACTGTTGAAGTTTCAAAGCCATTTAATGCCATTAAAAATGTATTTAGCTGTATCAATTACAACGTATTACCTTGTGTTATCCACTGCCGAAGATTCTGTAAAATACACTTCTTTCCCCTCTGCACCAGCCTTGGCTTTTGCCTGTATGCTGTGAAGCGGTGTATGCGTAGACACTGTCACTTGGAGTAGTCTGAGGCAGTTCATTATTGTTACTGTTGCAATAATTATATTAGTCAAGCAAAGCTATCACTAAGGTCTGCAACGCCAGCAGAAGCTTCTTGGAATTTATTTAACACTGGGTACTGACAGGTAATAATGGCTTGAAGAAGTGCTCATAAAAGACACTTTCCCCCCTAACCTGGTTAGAAAGGTTCTTATGAAATTATTGCAAGCACTGTATCATATTCAGATTCCGTAAAATAATAGATTCTCCTGTAATGTAGGAGTGTGGGTTTTTTTTTCCCCTTATCAAGTCTCTGCTGACCTTTTTAGGATTATTTCCACCTCAGTTGCACATCAATGCACCTGAGCAGTATCACAAACTACACGACCCCCACGAGTGCCCCATCCCTGGTGTGTTGAGCACCAGGAGGGGCTGTGTTGGCTTGGCTGACCCAGGAAATCCCTGCTCCCTTTTTCCATGCGCTTTCCTACCTCGCTCTCCTGTCCTGGTTCAGTGGTGTGTAGCCACAGGCAAGGTGTGCAGACCCGAGGGGCAGGGCAGTTTGGGAATGTGCTGGTAATTCCATCATCTTTGCTCAGTGATTCATGGGATTAGCAGCAAACCTGACTGGCATTGTCTCCCCATATTTGGGGACAAGGACAGAAAAATGCTACTGGTTACATTTGCAGGATAAAGGGAGGGGAGACATTTGTCCTCCTGTGGGACCTTGTGGTTACTGATAGCAAAAATAAAAGAAATCTGAAGTACTGATGGAATTTCTCATGCATCTGGCATTTTCTGTAGTACTGTGGAAAACTCTAAGCAGCTTAGTTGTCATCTGTATATGATCTATTGTAAAAAGTCCTCTTTTTAGACATTCTCAATCTCTGCTTAATGAAGAGACAGGCATCATGAGAGCAGTTTGTAACAAATTTATTAGCCAGTCATATGCATTTAATTAACGTATAGCTCTGTATTCTACTTGCATGCTAAATTAAGAAGGAGCAGAAACAGATGGACGCTTTTATCTTGCCGAAAACGAAGACACACTTAATTTTCTCTGCTGCTGATGTAATTCCAGACTGATCTGCTTCCAGAGGTTGTGGTGGTAAATTTGCCTGCTGAATTTTTCAAGGTGTAAAGAGCATTTGGATCAAGCCTGACTAGGAGTGGTGGCACTTGATTCATTCCCTGGGTGAAGAGCCTGCCTCACCTGCCCTCTCCTTTACCTCTGAGGGTTGTTTAAAGTGTTGTCTTAGTATGTGGTGAAAGCTAAGCTGGGAAGGCAAGGAGCCAGTCAGTTGTTTGTGCCAGGAAGATGCAGGCTGTGTGTGACCTAAAGGATGCCCTGCCAAGGTCAGGTGGGGGCTGGCAGATCTGTCCTGTACAGGAGAGGTCCCATGGGGGTGGCTCCCTGTCACCTCAGCAGGTGCCCACACTGATCCTCTCTAATGCCTTGTGTGGTGTCACTTGACAGTCACTCAGCATCCTAACAACAGCTTTGATCTGATTAGTGCAGCCCAGCAAGGGTTTCCACAGGAATCCGTCATGGGATGCTTTGGAGTGTGTGAACCTAACATTAAATAGCTACATGTGGCCTTTTTGCTGTTAGAAGGTAAAAAATGTAACTTCATATTGCTGAACCCTCCTGGAATTGCAAACTGTAGGCAACATAATCCCTGAGAAAGAATTTGTGTTTTCTTTAGCCTGGCAGTCACCAACCATCTGTGGTTTTCTCTGTCACCTGTGTGTTAAGATGTTAAAACAGAAATGGCAAAGCTCTGCAGTTACATTAATACAAAGCCAGAATGAGACCCAAGGATGTCAGAGATTTTCTACAGTGCTTATCTAAGAAAGAAGTGTCTCAAAATGTAGGTGATACACCACAGCACCAGAACAAGTAAGTCACTTTGAGAAGAGCTGAGCAGATACTCTATTTCTTTCCAGACTGTCCCACCCAAACCACCCCCCAAACCAAAACCAAACAGCCAACCAAACAAGAACGACAAAAAGCAACCAAAAAACCCACCCTAAGGAAGCACCCAAACCCCCAAGTAACAAGTAGTCAGGCCTGCCAAAGCATTGTCACTTGCATAAAAATAATTTTCTTCCTCCCCAGTTTTCACAGTCGAACTCAAAACTATTTTTAAACTGCAAGACTTAAGAAAGCTTCTTGTTTACTTTCCATACACAATATTTGTCATAGTTTGACAATTTACAAAATGTGTATGTTTGGATGAAATGGCTTTTTTTCTTACAGAAAATTTCCAGCCTGTTCAATTTTCAGTTAAGTGGCTCCAGCATGTGAAGCAGTGTGTTATATTTAGTTCTTCTGTCAGGTGCTACTCTTAATGAAGCTGTGCAGTGGGCTATTCAGTCATGAGCCTTAAGTGTTTTTCTTGAGACAATAAGAAAGGAAGGAAGCATCAAACAACAGGAATAGGAACAATGAGATTTCAATAAGGGGAAAGGGTAAAATCAGTGTACCTGGGAATACTGCTAGGCACGCTGCCACCATTAAAATACAAAAGAAAGCATATGGTGAACTGAGTCACAATACTCTGTATAATCAGGTAATTTAGCAAGATTTAGTAGGTTGCTTTATGGCTGAAGCATGGAATAGAGCAAGAATTATTAATCTGTCACTTCCATTGACTTTGATGACATAGGACAATTGCTGCTTGTTCTCCTCTACAAATCCAGACTGGTCACATTCTCACTCAAACTGTGCTAATTCAGGTTGTCAGAAACTCAGATTAATTGGTCCTAGGGATGCCCTGCCATGTCTGCTTTCCTCTGACAATGTCTCCTCTACTTAGGGCTGGGAGACAGCTCTGGGAACTGCCGTGATGCCTCAGCTCTGCACCGGGAACCCACAAAGCAAAGGAAGCCTTGGATGATTAAACAAATGCAAGAGTCCCCACCCCGAGGTGACCCAGATCCATCCCAGTGCTGGAAAGGTCTTGGCTGTGGTCAGGAGATGACAGATACCTCCATCTTTTCCATTGGAAGCAACATCTCCAGCATAATGTTCGTTGTTGGATGTAGCTTTGGATATCTCACATACACCTCTGGTTGTGTCCTATGAAAATTGGTTGTTTGAGTCGCTGATCAAAAGGTTTTTGCTCTTTTACTTTGCCATTTCACAGGTTTTCCTAAAGTCCTTTTGTTGATTTCCACCATACATTGCCTACAAAACCTCAAAAATTCCTCTTCCCCATTTCTTTTCTTCCTGCCCCCTCTGGCCTATTTTCTTCTCCTACTCTTTCTAGGAGCACACTGTGTTCTGCATGGATTTAAAGCCCTGCTATGAGATTTCATGCTTCAAGCTCATTAATGATTACTCATGAACCAGGCAACAGCTGAGTAATTCACCTTTACAGAGGTCCTGGCACCCAGGGATGACCAAAAGACTGACTCTGAGGATGGCATCACCATCAAGGTGACTTCTGAGGCACAAGAACACTAAATCTGTTTTTACTGAGGTGGTACTGAGGGCTATTAGATGCAGGGGTTTTGGTGGAGGTGGGGTTTGTGGTGTTTTTTTTGTGTGTTTTTTTGGTAGGGTTTTGTTTGTTTTGTAATTTTTTTAGTGTAGGCTTCCTGCTACACTACCAAACATTGACTCATCTCAGTTTTTCCCTTTGTGAAAAACTCCCAAAGCCTCCCAAAGAGAGTAATTCTCACAGCCAAAACACTGTGAGCATTGGCAGCACTGAGAGGATTTTATCTTATAGTTTAAAAATAAACTGTGCTTGATATCAAGCAAAAAAATATTTCCTTAACCTCCCTCTGTGAAAACACACAAAAAAGTTGCTCTGAATGTGTGGCCTGAGACAAAGGTGGAGTAATTCATTCACCTGCCTTGTCTTCAGGGTGCACAATGAATCTGTAGCCAGACAGGCATATTTCTTGCTTGGAGTATCCCAGCCACACAAATAAACATGGCTTTCTGTCTAAAAACTGAGAAGCAAATGAAAAGTGCTGAGATGAAAAGCTGCAGGGTTTAGTGGCTGGGCTGCTAAATCTGTCTTCTTTTCTTATTCTCTTTATTTATCATGTGTATCTTCAGTAAGTCTCTCCTGCTCTCTCTATCAGTTTTCTTTACTGTCCTATTGCTCCATCTCTGACCCATGAACTCTTGGTTTTTCTCTGTGCTTGGTGCAACAGGCTACAGTGAGCCAAGCAAAAGGAAATGTGTGCAGGGAACTCAGAATTGTGTTCTTGCCAAGGGGGCTTAACCTGGCATCTCCTTCTGTGTTTGCAGCCAGCTGTGAGGGTGGTCACTTTGCAGATGTGCTGACAAAACATTGACCTCCATCCACAGCCAGTTTCCCCAAGCACTGGGAATGTCAAATTCTTAAGAGCAGCAGAAAATCTCCCTGTAAAATTGCTGAGCTGTCTGCATGCAGCAGAGCAAAGACCATGACTTGCAATCTTACTTTTTTTTTGTATATTTTGTGGTTCTGAATATCCTGGCTGCCCCTCTCCCCCCGGAGCTTGCTGTGCTGCACATGTCAGCAAGAAGACTCTGCTCCTTGGGGTGCTGCTCAGCCTCTGGGCTGTAAATCCCTGTGTGCCATGCAAATAAGAAGGAATCATCAGGTAATCTCTCATGAAGCTAATGGTGCTTCAAATGGCTGTACAGATCATAGTTCTTAGCAATGCTGAGGTTTCGCTGTCCTAAGTATCACTTGCTAATGGCCCCTCCTGTTCACACCCTGGTGATCACAAAGTGAGCCATTGCTTTTACCTGCAGAGCTGGAATTTAGTGATGTTAGAACTGTGAGGAAATCCTGGTGATATAGAAAGTGGAATACCATTCCCAGACTCTCTATTGCTCTTCTTCCTTCAAGAGAAATTGTTCAGTACATGTTTGGGATAAATGAGAGCTTTGCCAGGCCGGTTGTGGTTTTCCTTTCTGGGGAAGCACAGGCGGATTTGCCCTCGGCAGTCCTCTCCCATTTTATGCTCGATAACAGACTGAAATAGGTTTAATATAATTGACTTAGCATTGTGGGAGGATACTTTGCCAAGTAGTGGAAACTGGCTTGTGCCAGCTTAAAAGGTCATTGCTGTGCAAGAGTGTCCCTTCACACATTATCTGCAAACACAGCCTTTGATCCAGTGTAATTGATTTTAAAGTCTGATAGCTGGCCAAATTGACTTATAATATGAATTACTGATGGGAAAGATTCTTGAATTCAAATGTAAGTGGCAAAACATCATCGACACAAGCGACCTTTGTTTGCAGGCTCTGCCTTCCTTGTGTTTAATTAATGCTTTCCACAGGAACTAGTGGAAAGCCTAGAAGGCAGCTGTGGAAAATAAAGGCTCAAGTGGGCACATTGCCTACTACATCCCTTATAAGAGAAGACAATGTGATGAAAAACCACTTTAATTAGCAGAAGCTATGCATCTGTTTCTGATCTCCTACAGGTAATTCTTTTGTGTGACTTTATGTATTCCCTTCATTTATTGCTGAATTTCATCCTTTTCACTGCAGTCAAAATTATACCTAATGTCCTCATGATATGGAGAATATTTTGACTAGGAGACTACCTAAAAGCATGAAGTAATTTGAGAAAGGAAGAAAGCTCACTACAAAAAAAAAAAAAGGCATTTTCTTGGAGATTAGAATACAAAGAAGTGATAGAACAGTTGCCTGTGTAAGAGTGCAATAAAAATGAAGTCTAGGCAAATGCATGGGGTTGGCTGGTGCTTGCAGGAAGGTCATTTGATTTACAAGGATCAAGTGAGGCTGGAAAAAAGTCTGTAACACTGGAGAGAATCATTTCATTCTCCACATAGAGCAGCAAATACAAAAAAGGAAGGTTTTGCCTCATCTGAATTTCAATAAACCCTGATATGTGGTAGAATGCTGTGCCCTGAGATAATTTTCCTGTGATGGAACAAATCCTTTTTTGTGTGTCTGTCTGTGCATGGTGGGGCTGTTGCCCAAGAGGGTGGTGAGCACATTTGCCCTGCTTGTAGCTCTGCACCTGAACTTTGAGGGTGAGGGTGACAGGTAACTGCAGATGAACTGGTTCAGCAAGTGAGAAAACAGAGCTGTAATAGTAGAGGGGGGCTTCCATGATCTGCTTTGAAGTTCAGTGCTTTGTCTGCATTGTTGCTCATTATTTCCTTCCCATGAATTGCAATATGCTTAGAGAACCTTTTCAAAAATGGGTCATGCAGGAAGGGCACTGCTTGCTTCTCTGTGCAGGTTGGTTATTTAATTCTGAAGGGCGTTGGGCAGCATGAAAATGCGAGAATCATAATGAAATGGAGCAATCAAGCAAAAACTTGGGCACATTTACTTTTGTCATCTTCTATTAGTGTCCTTATTAGTGGTGAGTGCTGCATGGGTCTCTTCCTGTCAAAGCCCAAAAGTGACCCTTTTGGGTCACTTCAGTAGCCAAAGGAGTGGATTGGCCCAAAACAGAAATATATTTAAAGTGTCATCACTGGCATTGAAAATGGCTCCAGCAGTGATGTGTGAGTCTGCTCTAATTACTAACCTTAAATTTCCGCTGGCGTTTAGTGAAAATAATGATAAAATAAATCTTTATCAATCAGAGTGATGGATATACCTGTTGTTTCATCTCGTGTTTCAGTGAGGGGAAGGAAGACCTTCAGTTGCAAGCTGTTTTCAGTGGCTGCCAGAGGGCAGAGAATTTGGTCTCACAAAGACAAGTTGTAGAGAAAGGAATAATAAAAAATAATAGATAGTTTGATAAACTGAGACACATGGCCTCTTGTATTCAAAGCCTACCAAAAGTTTTTATGCAGGCTGTAATTCAAAGCCACCATCAGATTATTGACAGACTCAGGGACTTGGTAGATAAGGAAATTGGAAAGAAATAAAATGTTTCACAGGAAATATTCTCAAAGCAGGTGCCTCACTTCTTTCCTGTGCAGCATGATTTCCATTTTGATGCTCTCAGCTAACCACATGTCATCTATTCCAAGAAACTTTTGTGACATTCAGAGCAGTCAGGCACATTTGTCTCTGAGCATTTAGCCTGCTTCTGGACTTCAACCACTCATACAGAAATGTTGTGTATTAAAAACTGTCATGTAAGCCATGAAATCCTCATCTCAGATCTTCTAGGAAAGAAAAAATATGTAATAAAGGCTATCTGCTGAAGTCAGGACATGTGCCTCCAGCCAAGAAGATGGCACAGATGTGTCATTTGAGAAAATAAAGGAAGCTTCTGATGTACCTTGAAGATCTGTGCTGGGGTTTGCCCTCTGAGAGCCATTGAAACTCTGTCCTGTTGCTTCCTAGTCCATTAAAGTGACCAGAATTAGGAATTTTTCCTCCCTCTTGCCAAACCCAAAGTATTCTTAACAAAATGTACCCAACCAAGAATGCCTTAACCAGCTTCACCATTCACTGGTGTTGTAGAGAACAATAATATTTTCTAAAGCAATGCACAATTCAGAGAATTTTTCTGCCACATTTCAACTGTTGTGAAGGACATGGTCAGAGAAGAGTATTATATCAATTCCCCCTATCTTTATCAATTTTGCTTATTTAGCAGTAATAACTGCCATAAGGACTGCTTTCCTTGCTTTCCTAATAATTCCTGTCAATAATTTTTAGTTTAGTTTAATTTTTTTTCTTCATGAAATTGACTATAAACCTGTAATTTTGAACTATCTTTTAGTGCTTTCAGTTTTACTTGAAAAACAGAACCCATCTTTTTGCTCTAAGCTAACCAGGTTTGGTCTGAAAAGATAGAGGGAGAAAGAGCTATTAAGAATTGTTCCAAAAAATCACCAAAGCAGGACCACTAGCCTGGCTGAGACTAGCCAACATTTCCATAAAGATCCAAATGCAATGCAGTTTTCGTGCCCTTTTTTAATGCTCTCCCACTGTCCTCTGCCACATCCTTCCAGAGCAGGAGCAGCATGTATGGTTTGCTGTTGTTAAATGGAGTCAGTTCAGCCTAAATTACACTGCTGCTAACTCCTGCTTGTTCCACTCCTACAGATATACTGCTCTCAGAATGACTATTCCTATTTTTCTCACTTAATTACAAAAATTAATGCTCCCAAATGCTTCAGGGAGAAAAACAACACTTTCCAGGAGGCTCCAGAAAGGACAAAAATACTTAGTCCCTTGTTTAGATGTACAAGAGTTGATTAGAAGTGATGAATTATTGAGTCCAAATAGGTATTTATTTGCATCTACATTCTGAAACAGAATCATTTATGCTAAGCCAGACATCATGTTATAGAGGTTGGAAAAGCAGGCATTTATTACCCTGTCACAGGACACACAAATGAAGCAATGAAATTCCAAGGTATCTGGGGATGAAGAAATATTAAACAGTTTTTTTCTGGGGCTGAGCCCCTGTGGCTCTGTGTTCAGCTTCTCTGAAACTCTGGAGCATCTTGGGGCAGCTGTGATGTGTCCAGGCAGCATTTGTGACCTTGGGAGGAGGGAGGTGCTCAGGGCTGATGGACCGTGTGCTCTGGAAGGCAATAGCTGTGGTTCTGGACATCACACAAGTTTCCTAAAGCAAGAATAATTTCCATTTTCTTTTTTGTCCCTTCTACAAAAGTTCTGCTTTGAAGGTGCTTCTGCTTAAACAACTGTTTGCACAGGAGGGAGCATTGTTTTGTTGTGGGCCCAGGCTCTCTTTCTTCCTCTGGATGGATCTGGGTCTGATGATGTTTATGTTTCTGATGAAGTCCATAAGAAATTTGATGTGAAGAAATTTCCTTTCTTCAAGTGGATGCCTGGCAGAAGAATAGTACTTGTGAAATCCATGGACTCTGCACCAGCCGTGCACCAGCCTGGACACACTTCCAGCCTAGCAAGCAATAACAATGCATTTTCTGTGCTTCATCTATCCTTGGATTTCACAATGATTGACAGCTTGTAGCTGCCATCTGTTAGTGGAAAAATCTAGTTTTTACAAGAAAGCAATTTAGTCACAGAATTTGAAAGGAGATTCTACCCTACTGCCTTTGTTGTTAGGATGCAAAACACTGACACGATGAAAGTGTGGTAGCCATCACTTCGGGATTTTCCTTTGTATCCCTTCATGGAATCATTCAGCTGCTCCCAGGCGCTTGCATAGAAGTGCTTGAAAAATGCTGCTGTGAGGTAGTAGGTGGGGCTTCATCCAGCTGTTGAGGAATAACATGAATGAAATTCCCTTTCAAGACAAAATGTGAATTTGGGGATGGTCATTTTGTGACTGATGTCATAAGGTTTTTTTTCCCATCCATTCGTAATCAAGATGAAGACAGATTTGTAGCACTTGAGTAATATCCTTCTCTAAAAAGCCTTTTATACCTCTGGGTGGGTGTGAGCCTACACACAGCTACAATGACCTCCTCTTCAAAGTGGCCACCAATTTTAGGAAGACTTCCTGAAGTACTGATGCTTTATGAAATCTGGGACTTAAGGAATCCCTAGAACATCTTTGGAATGTTGAGAGGTCGGAAGGCCAGCTCTGAAGTTGAACAGTGTGTGTTTCTGTGAGCACTGACCAAGCAAAAAAAAAAAGGTAGGAATTGCGCAGTGAACGCATAAACCAGCTACAACCCATTTGCAATTGTCCAAGGATCACGGGGAGAGGGGGAAGAGCTAACCTGGAAAAGACAGGACCAGATAAAAATAACGGAGTTGAGTTAGACCAAAGGAACCCACCTGGTGTGTGCCCCTTTGTTAGGAGCCTCCTGGGAAGAGCAGAGGCAGCTTCAAAGAGCAAAAGGCAGAGTGGTGCTGGGGGAAGTGGAGCCTCCCAGCACCGTGTGGGGAGGGGGGAGCTGCAGCACTGCTGCTGCCAGGGTGCTGGAAATTGGTTATCCACCATCTGAGAGCCCAGCCACTGATCACCACTATCGCCTTTTCTTATCAGAAGCAGAATTTCAGGGCAAGATTACACTCACAGGCTAGAAATGTCACAGCTGAATGGTTCTGTCAAAAATTACTGGTTTGTCAAAACCAACACACTTCATGGAGATTTGTCAGTTCAGAGAAAATTGCTTAAACAGTAATGAGAAAACTTTGAAGAAATCAGGCAATTTGACTCAATTCCTCAATACTTCAATTTTGAATGTTTCCACTTTTCTGTTTCAAAATAAGTTTGGTTTTTTTTGGTTTTTTTTTTATTTTTTTTCGGTGGTGGTCTATAGAATGCCTGCTAGTTAGGCTGAAAAGTTTTAAATCAACAAAATATCTCTGGATGATTAATTCAAGCTTTCTGCTTGAGGTGGTAGCCTTTTTTTCTCTTCCTTTCTACATCGTTGTACTCCAAAATAAAATAAATGGTAAAATTCTGTGTGGGGAGAAGGGAACCCAGCCAACATACATTCCATCTCTCCTTCTGCTCCAGATTACATATTTGTCACAGACTTGGCAAATGGTTCTTCACCTGCAATGATTTCCACCAAAATATACACTTATAGGCACGTGAGAAGATGCAAGCAGACTTGGTAATATTCCATGCTCTTTTTCTGTCATTAAATGTCCCAGTCTGAAACAGAAATAGTTTGGTGTCTAAATCCCATGTTGTTATTACAAAGTTTGCATGTAGAATCAATGAATGTTCATCTGGGTGCCCCCTTACTAACCTGGAAACAGGTACAACGCTCTGTCAGAGCCACAATCTTTAATTCCAGAGGAAAGTAACAGTAAAATAATAAAATTCAAGCTGGAGTGTAAAGGAAGAGCTGTTGAAGTTAGACCACCAAAATTGCTCACTGCTTTGCATCGATGGGTCAAGGAGTGGGAATTTCTTTCTGTCTGGGAGCAGCAAGAGTCAGATCAGCACATAATCACATCTTCACTGAATGTAAATCTCTCTGGTACCCCATGTGTGTTTTACAAGCAGGGAAACGATTCAAAGACTATGCTGACCTCATCAATTTGGGAGTATGAAGAGTCAATCCAATTTTAGGGCTGTGCATTCCCAGAGAGTGCAGGAAATTGTATTAACTTTCTACAAAAGCTGTCTCAGGAGCTCTAGTAATAGCCAAAACCTTTTACTTGGCATGATGCCATCCTAATTAACAAGAAAAGGCATTGGGAAGAAGTTCTGCAGAAAATAAAACCAGGGATGAAAACTGGCAGCGTGGCAAGAGGAAAGATGCAGAACTGCACACAAAGCCTTAGAATTCCCTCTACTTCCAAAAAACCACCTATGCCTGAGCTTGGCACAGGGCAGGAGGGATTCTCACAAGTGCCTGGTCCATCAGTAAATACTGGCAGGTGGAAGTTACACCGGGAGTGCAGGCACCCAGGATAACATTTCCTGTGCTGCTGTAGGCTTGATCCTGTGCTAGCAGGATGCAAAATGTAGGCAAATTAGATGGTCTGTGCCAAGCGACCCCTCTGCAGAGGGAATCAAACCCCTTCAATTCCCTAGGCGACCTGGCAGCCACAGCCAGAGCTACAGTGGGGCTGGGACCCACTACCACACAACAAAATATTCAGCATCACTGCCACTGGGCAAGGGTGGGATTGCAGTCTCATCCTGCTACTGTGCCCTGCAACACTACAGAGCTGCCACAGGTGTTTTACCCCAGTGAAACAAACTGCTGTGTTAAATGTTTCACAGTGGGGTTGAATTTCTTGCTAGAAAATGCACTTCAGCTGAGAGAAGCTGTAGGTTACACCAGCTGAAAGTCTTGGCCAAGGAGCCTCTTAGTGTAATAAAAAATTAGTTGCTTCAGTAATTTTTTTTTTTTTATTTCAAAGTGAACAATATTTTAAGCATTACTTTGAACATTTAAAGTGTTATTTGCAAAAGATAGTTTTTGTTTTTCAGTCTATGAAATGCTCGGATAGAGCAATTGGTATTTGTAGTCTCAGTTTAAAAACCAAATTTTCTTTCTAGATTGCTGGAAGTTTTCAAGACATTTTTGGTTTTAATTTTGAGAAGAGGCTGTGTTTTTTGGGGGGGAAGCAAAACAATTTGAAAGAAAAAATACTGACACTTTTTGTGCTGACCTTCCTGACCTCCTACATTCTATTCCCTTTTCTCAGGTATTCGTCTACACATTTGGCCATCTTACTAGATAGGAAGAATAAGAAAGATGATTAACCAATAAGCTCAGTATTTTTGTAGGCCCACATTTTAATGCTTACTTTCATTTTGTGAAATGAAATTTTGTGACTTTTTTTTCCCTGACTCAGGCATTAATTTTTCCTGTGGCCAACATAGTTCAGGAGCAATATTCTTCATGCTTTGCTGTCAGTGGAGGTCCAGAACATTTGGCTTTGCTGTTGCTGGGCTTTAAGTTTCTTCTCCAGGAAATTAGGAAGACTCACAAAAATAGAAGCAACATATCCTAGCAAAAATGGAAGAAAACAGCAGTAAAAATTTGGGCTTTTCATGTAACCAAAGAAAATATGCCCTGTGTTTGCACAACCTTTTAAATAAATGAAAAAAATGGAAATGGAACTAAGTTGGCCAAGAAGACTAATTGGACTTGGTAGGAAAACAAGACTAAAGAATGTGCACACAGTTGCACCAGTAAGTTTGAAGGTTACACGAAGGAAGGAAACAAAGTGCTTATCATAATTCATGATATGAAATACTATTCAGATACAGCTGGGTGTATTGGTAATGAGCGTAACCAAACCCAAAGGTATTAAAGCAAATGGAGCAAACCAGCTGAGAAGCTGAACCCTGATCATTCAAGCAAACAGACCTCTGGGGAGGGCTGGGAGGGGAATTGGCTTTGGGGGTAAGACAGGAACTGAGCTTTGAGATCAAGAACCTTATACAACGATGTGACCAGAGAAAAAAATTATTTCCAGTCTCTGACATTTCTGAGTCAGCTGAGCTCTGTTCAAATGTGGGGGCACCACTGGAGTTATAAAATGCTCCAGGTGCCAGCAGTTGTGCTTGCTGCAGCCCTACTCTGCTGAGTGTTGCACGCCTTAATTTGTTTTCATTTCTACTAATGAAAATAAATAGCAATGAGAGAACTCCAGGGAGGGTAGGAAGAAACGGCATTTACGTTTCAAAGCTCTGCAGCCCTGCTCTCTAGCGTGCAGTTGCAGTGCGAGGCAATGTTCATGCCTTGTTAAATAAAAAACAAAGAGTGAAAGAAGAAAACAGAGCTGTTTTACCAGAGATTCCATCTCCTATTCACCACTTTACAGATTCTTTGCAGCCTCTGGCCCGAGGCTACATGAACATGCGTATCTGAATTTTAAATTCAATAGCTGAAACCTTTCTTTCCACCTTGAAAACACTGACAAAAGCATCACAAAATTCAGCCTGAAGTTGAAAGGTGTGGGAAGCTCCCTAAGAGTTACAGTGTGCTGCCTGCCTAACAAACAGAGGAGCCACTGAGGCTCCTTTTCTGCTCCTACATTCTGCAGAAAAGGATCAGAGCTGGAGCCTGGTGAGTTATTATGGAAGCCCTTGAGTTGCTGAATAGGAGCAATCCAGTGCATTCATCTGGCATCCTCCACCAGCTCCTCCAATTAGGCCCTGAACAGGGATCACTGTGAAACCTGCAACTCTGTTCTTGCTGCTGAGAACATCAAGAGAAGTGGCAATTAAAAGCCTTGTTTGTGACCAGCACAGGGACCGATGCTTGGTTTGCAGGACTTGGAGGAGCCTGGCAGGCACAAGAAGAGCACAGAGCCAGATAAAGCCGTGCATGCTTTCCCCTGAGGGATGTCACACCACAGCAGATGCTCAATAATTCATCCCTGAGACAAGCAGCACGTGTGGTTCAGTGTGGAGCCAGCTGTCATCCTTCCCCAAGTTGTGACCTCGCTGGATTTACTGCCTAAGCTGAACTGAGCCCAGTTTATATTTGGCTCTGAAACCTCTTTAGAGAATTCAGAATCATCTGAATTCTCTAAAAGAGCAGTGGTGTGGGTTGAACAGTGAGTGATTCCCACCCAATTTTGGACTAATGCATGGAGTTAGGAAGATACTGGTGGGAGTTGTCCTTCAGAGGAGATATTAGCTCCTTTCTGGGAAAATCCACAGAAAACTTGCTCAAGAGAGAGGCACAGTGCAGGATTTTTAATATACAGTTGTCACTGCTGTTCTCCAAAACACAACAAAAAGCAGAAAAGCAGAAACTGGCTGCTCCACTCCCTGACTGCACATTACAGCACGACCTGCACAGTAAGGCTCTCCACCTTTGCTCTGTGTTCAGCCTGAGAAACAAATTCTCTGCCTCAATGAAGCCCCGAGTTTTCCCTCAGTTCACACAGTCATTCTTTTAACACCTTGTTCTTTGATGTGACAAGGGAGGTGGGGTAAGGAGAGCTGACCCCCATCATTCTGTGATTCTGTGATTTTTATCTATTTGCATTCTTTCCACATTCACTCCTTCATGCTCCTTTCTTCTCCTTCCCTGCTCACTTTCCTTCCTCACACAGTGCTGACATTAGGGATAAGGTAACTCCATGTCAGGAGCAGTCAGTTCTACAGAAGTCTTCAGACTCACCTTCTGCTTCCCATTCTTCTGACATAAATGACAGTGCACCAGCACACCTCAGAGTAGCCTCTGGCCACAAGCCCCTGTGTTCCACTTCTGCTGCTGAATTTCCAAAGATTTAATAACTACTTCAACTTCCTGGATGAGCATTTGCTCTTCATGACAGCCTTTAAATCAATTCTACACACAGCAAAGTGATAGCTGCCCCTAATAAGCTGGTACCCCACCCAAATCATGGGATTTCACCCTGTATCAGTGATGTGCTTAAGTCTTTCCTACCTTACATCCTTTATTTCATGGAAACTGAGGGAAGCTCCCCATCTGTGGAGATAGGACCACCTGAGAAATGTCTTTCCCATGGCTTGGAGATGTAAAGGGAGAAAGTGACTCAATCAGCATTTGGATATCATGGAGGTGTCACTGTGTCTACTGGGACCTTCAGGGAGGATCGAAAGGGCTTTGGACAAGGCCGTAAGACTGGCACCTGTTGGAGCATTCTGCGTCACAGTGACAAACCACAGAGAGTCAAAAAATCTTTAAACTTGAGGGTCTAGTGTGTGTGATCGCACAACTTTGTCTGTCCTGCATACAACAGGGAACTGAAGCAGAACCCATGTTCTCTTGCTTTTGGTGTGAAGAACACTGTATTCTGTTCTTTTAGGCAAATAAATATCCTTATTCTTTCTTTTTGTAGCATGCTGCCTCATGCACTGTGCAACAAATGAAAGTGTGCTGGATAGGAGACAGTGCAAGACACAAAAATTGAATTTTAATGCTTCCTCCTGTTTTGCAAAACTGGTTTCTCTGAAAAATCAGAAATCCTGAAGTGATCTACAGCCAAGTTACCCAAGAAACCATCACATTGCCACTGACACCCAGCTGTGCTGTCAGAGAGCTGATATCCTACAGACTAGAATGGTTATTCTTATCTGCAGCTAATGCAAATCTCATTTAAATATGCAAACAGATAGCGGAAAAGAGAAGTGCTTCAAGGATTTCAAAAACCTGAAGTGTCCCAGCCTACTCCTTGGTAATTTTTTTTTTCTTTAGAGATAAAGTTTAGCATCCGATTTAACCAATATAGGGAAACAGTAAGAGACTTTCATAAATATTATTCAACATCAGAAAAAAGCTGACCTGTCTGGAAAGTTAAAACCATATTCTCAGTGGGAGAAAATGGATACAGAAAAAAGCAGCTGGGCATGAACTTTGTAGTAGTTTTACTCCAATCTAGTGATCCATAGAAAAAGTTGCTGCAAATGTGGATTTGCTCAGTGAACACAAGGCTGTGATATTTGAAGTGCTGAGAAGCTGAAGTCAACCTTTAATGCTATTCAGCAATTTGGTAATGACTCCTCTGGACTCCAGGAGCATTTTGGGTGTTCAGGTGAATGCAACCTGTATAACTAGTAAAAGAGTTTGGCATGAATTTTTGAGAAATTACTATTTTTGCAAATTATAAATAATTTTAAGCTTTATGTTCCTGATGGATTATCCTAATTATATATTGATATGCATATAAATATATATATACACACATAAAAATCAGTTACAGCTAAAACATCAATATATTCACAAATGTACTTTTGTTTTGCATCCTGAGATTTACTTAAGCAGGTGAAACAATTCTTTATTCAGAAGGTATTAAACCGTTAATCTTTTAACTCATGTTTGGGGTTTGATTCAAATAAGGGAAGAAAACAGTCCCCAAAACAGCTACTTCTCTGTTTTCATATTTCTTTTATGCAGATATTTCACTCCACGGGTTTTATGACAAGCTTCATTATGGCACAATGTTTGCAACAAATTTATTAACCCTTTAAAGTGAAGGGGAGGGGAGAGAAAATAGTTGGAAAATTAATGAATGGGTATCACAACTTATTATCGCATGGTGCCATTTCTTTCCAACAGCAAAATGACAGCCCACAGTGGGAATAACTTAGAGTGACAGAGATGATCAGAGTGTAAAGCTACAAAACTGTTTTATCCCTTGGAATCTGCAGGAGAGGGATCCTAGTGACACACCATGTCATGAACAATAATTATTTTTATGCCACAGAAAGCCAGTGATTGGAGATATGACCTCTATCACAAAAACACCTGTCTGGGTAAATAATTATACTCTATTATAAAGCAAGAAGAAAGTGATGAGGTGCTTTCAATCAATTTTTAATTGTACCAACAAAAATGGGTATCTATCATGGTGATGTGAGGGGAAGGACAAAGATCATCCTATCAAGTTTGTTCACTGGAGAAAAAATATGCTTTTAAGTGATGCTCCATCATTTCTTGCTGAGCCAGCCTGCCTTTGGTGGATGACTGAGTGCTGAGTTTTGAAGGGGGAGCAACTCATAATGGGCTGGCCCAGCTCCCTCTGTCAGTACTGATAGCTTCTCACCAAGTGTCATGAAGAACCAGAAACCCTTGCTTTTAAATCCGAATCCTAGTGCTAAGTGTGCTTGAAATTATAATTGTGCTCCTAGTATTCTATTGAACCTCTGCATATCTTTTGTGTCCTTTTGTGTTTTTTTAATGGTTTTGGTTACTTATGATGGTGCAAACTGAATTTCAGCCTTTGCAGTGGATGTGTCTGCTGAAGTCAGGCACCCTGACCTGCCTCAGTAAGCCAGGAAGGGAAACAGGCATTTTTATGTGGAACAATTCCTCTGAGCAGTTTTAGACATCTGATTTACTCTGAGACAATTCTCATGCGAGACACAGACATTTCTCCTCACCAAAACCACTAGGAAAGACTAGAAAGGGTGGTTGAAACCTCAGCACATGCTTTAGTGATGCTTTCATTTGACCAAATGATTCTTCCCATATCTTAAAAACAAACAGAAGATGTCCCAGGCTCCTTGCTATAGATTAGATGTGCCTAGGACACAAGGTTGCTGCAGACAGACTCAAGTAGGGGCAGCCTGGCTGCTTTCTGTAGCCTATGTAATTAATTTAATTAGGCAGTGGAAGGAGATGGGTGCAGAGAATTGATGAAGGCTGTAAGACACAGCCATGGCAACACCCCAGGAGGAGCAGCCTTGGGACAGTGCTGGGCCAGCCCTTACATTCTTTCACTTCAGCTGTCAGGCTGCCTTTCATGGACTTCTGGTTTTCTCTGGCTGTGGCCATCCTTGAGCCATTTGCTTCATTTTCGTACCCATTTCACTCATTCCCAAGAAGGAGATGTTATTTTCTTACAGAGAATACCTGTGCTTGTAGAGATGAATTGAATTTCCTCAGTTTGAGTTACTTTTGCTTTGAAAGTAAAGAAAGGAGTTTTACTTTGGAGAAAGAGTTGGAGCTGTTTGAGCCCATTTTTCAGCAGCTGCAGGTAACAGTGATCTTTTCAAACAGTGTTTTCTAGAGGATGAAGGAGAAGTACCTGAAGAGACAGGAAAGAAAGAATCTTCTTGAGAGTGCAGAAAGACTTAATTTGGCTTCACATTTTGAGATGATATGAGTCCTTTTCAACATCTTTTAAGGGTGTTTCATAAAGATTTCAGTATTTCTATTTAGTGTTGAGTGCTAAAACAAATCCATGTGATTGAGGACTTTCTACTTTCCCTCTTAGTTAATCTTCTCCTTTTCATCTTTTCTTTCGGCTTTCACTGACTGTGTATTCTTTCCCTTTAATATTTTGCCTCCTGGGAATTTTAAATACAAATACTTACTTCTTTCAGTAAGCTCTTAGTCCCACTTCGAGCACCTTCCCAGTGCAGGAGAACATACAAGGAGCTGATGACACACCACGTTTCTGTGTCACCCAGCCTTATTTAAGGAGGGGATGATATCTTTAAGTAGGGGAGCATTTGTGTCTCAACAGTGTCTGAAAAATAAATGCAACTTGTTCAAATACTTGTTACTTCCAGCTCTTTGAAAATGTATTATCCCCAGTAGGTTGAAGGAAAGTGTTTAACTGGCATTTTGTCGGATTTTATGTATACATTTTGTGGAAGTTCATAAAACAGCTTAAGAGTCAACATAAGGCCTCTTGAAAATGTAGTTGGGAAAGGATCAGAAAAATTGATAAAATTAAAAACCAAAAATGCAGCAGAGCAGCAGGCTCAGGCACACCTTGTAAGCACAGACACTTGAGCATAGCTGCAGGGCAGACTCCAAACAAAAAGGGGCAGAAAACTTGGGAAGTTTTATTTCTGGAACAATCTGGAAATGTGGGCACACCTCAGAGGCTGCTGCTCGGCTTGCTCTGTGGTCCTGGGTTCATTTTTCCCCCAGCACTTGGTGGTCCTCCCAGGAAGGACATGGAAAGTTGGGAATGGAGCAGGACTACACCCTGGCTCCTCTCTGTTTCCATGTTCTGGGGACAAGGGAAAGATCACTATCCTAAGGAAACATTGTCTTTTACACACAGAGAGCCATGATTTTCCATCTATCATATAAAATTAGCTACATGACCTTTCTTTTTCACACTGGTCCATATTCTTCTGGGTAGGAAGTCTGCCTTTTATCTTGCAAATGTTTCTTCTGAGCACTGGGAGCAAATAAGAATAAGAAGCCCAGGTCTCTTCCCCAGCAGGTTTTAGCTGCGTTAAAAACCCCAACCAAACCAAAAACAGACCCAACACTTTAGGACAGTTTCTTTTAAATATCAGGAAAAAAAACCCAAAAAAATCAACAAAAAAAAACCCCAAACTAAACCAACAACAACAACAATTTAAAAAACAAAAACAAAAACAAAAACAAAAAAAAACAGAAAAACCCAAAAAAAACAAACCAAACCAAACCAAAACAAAAAAAACAACCAACAAAAAACAACAACAAAAAAGAGAGATATGATAATAGCTGTGGAAATTTCCTACACAGTTCAAAAGAACCTGGACTGGTTTTTTGGTGGATCATGATATAATGTTTGCTTTTTTTTTTCCTCTGCCATAACTAAGGTTATAAGTTTTTTTTTTTCTAAAAAATATCAAGTAAGCCCCACCATTACAGAACACTTCACTGCATCCACGTGTCCTCCTTGGGAGAAGGCAGAGAACAAACTGTGCAGGTATAGGATGTGTTGTTAATGAAATGCTGGAGGGCACTTGGGCACAAAGGATCTGTTGGAACAACCTGGACAGAACAGAAGGAAACTTAATGTGTGACCAAGAGAGGGATCCTGGAGCAGATATTCTCCTCCAGCAAGCTATAGCCAGACTATAATATCAATAATCTGCATGTTAATGAGTCAGAAGTCTTCAGGTTAAAGCTTTCCCAAGTGAGCTGTGAGACAGCTTTATTGCTGTCAAGTAGAACAGTTTTCTTAATATTCATTGCTAGTTTTTTTCCCCTATCTCAATCATGGAGAGATCCTGACCTCGAAATGAATCCTTTTTTTCCAAAAAGAGAAAAAAAAAGTTACTGTTACATATATTTTTGTGTTGTTGCCATCATAATCTTTGCTGTTATGAGGTTTTTTGTATCTGTGGAAAGGCAAAAAAAAAATTAGGCAATGTAGAGCTAAATATTAAAGGTCAATGCTGAATTTTGAAGTTACTTTTAAGCTTCACATTTTTTGTTTCATGCTGTGACAAACAAAAAACGTCCAAATGTTTTGAAAAACACAACCATGTCCGATTGTGCATTTTCTCGCTGTGAAGGTTAGGTTTTCCATTCTAATCTCTTTCTGATTAGCAATGACCAGGGAGTCTTAAGCAACAAAATTTAAATTTCTGGATGAGAATATCCTTGAAGATATAGCAGGAAAATTTTGTTATCAAAACCCACATCATTCTTCAAAAAAGTCACAGATTTCATGAGTGCACTCTAGGCAGTGGTAATGGTATGCTCTGGACTTGGACACAGATCATACATAAATATAATAATCCATGTCTAAAGTGTCCCAGTCTCAATAGTCAAAGTGGACAAAGTATAAGTTTATTCCTTACCATTTAATGGTACTAATGAGGTTTAGAAAGCAGATGTTGGGTTTATTTCAACTAGTGGGGCATGTAGGGTCTTTGTATTGCTGGGATGCATAAAACCCACCCTGGAGTTCCCAATAGCTGATTATTTCACCCCAGGTTTAGGGTACTGTTCACACTGTCCCTGGGTTTGGTGCCCATCTCCATGGAATATGCATGGCCTGAGGACTCCATGCTGTGGAGTGAATTTGCCACCATCTATCAGCAAATGCACAAGACGACCATTTACACCCATCCTCTCTGTACCTGCCTGGCTTCCAGAACTGCTCACTGGAGCACTGAATCCTGGCTATTGTCACAGATGGAATACATCCCACTTCTGTTTCTTAAGCACAGCTACTGGATTAGCACATCTCATTGTTTCTTTTCTATGTACTCCAAGTAACCAAGAACCAGCACAGTTAATTACTGTCTCTGAACTCGAAGTAACCAAGCACAGTTAATTATTTCTTAAAGCTCATTACAACAGCAATTCCAATTCTTTTCAGGCAGGCAAGACAACTTAGGAATGAAAGCTGAAAATTCTCATTTTGTATTATTCACAAAGCTCAAACTCTGCTTCCTTAGCAACCCTTTGTGACCTGTGAACTGTAATCTTGGTGAGACAATAGAAATTTAGTTCTGTTCTTGTATTGTTATAGGATTTCAAACCTGCGTGTGAGACTTTTTAACTGTCTAGCCTCTGGTAAAATAAACTGGAGTAATGCAACTTACTTGCATTAAACTTGCATTTAATCTAAATTCTTAGAAATGGAAAAATTAGTAACATCTGGATAACTTAAATACAATGTACTGTGTCTGCAGTTTTCTACAAACTTTAGCAATCTATTGCATTTAACGGGCTGTGTAACTATTTCTCCTGTCAGAAGTATATTGAAACTGCAAAAGACCTCCCACATCTTAGTTAAGTATCTAAAATACTCAAACATAATTAGGAAAAAACCCCTGTACTATGTGAAACAAGAAGGCTGCATCACAAGAAGAGGAAAACTTCATTATTTGCCCAAATTACCTCTAAGAGGCAGTTTCAGAAAGACTCAATATGAGATTAATTTAGATCATACACTTTACTCTTTTAGAATTACTCCATAAATACCTGCGTACATAACCTAAGTGATATAAAAATAAAGCAAAACTGGCATCCAGGTTGGCTGGTACAATGTGTCATGAGCCCATGTGGGACAGTAGTGTGAGGTCAGATCTGGAAGCCCAGGAGCTCACCCAAAGCTGACATGTCAATATTTGTGTGCAGCCTGGAGATGAGGCAAGTTTTCATGGCAGTGCAAGCATGGAGATGCACTGAAGGCACAGACTGGCAAGCCTGGATGTGTCCTGACCTCTCTGGATTGAGCTTCAGCTGGGTTACCCTCACGTCCTGTCACATTTCTAGTGAAAGCTGGAACAGTTTATTTTTGTCCCTTTAAATACGGAAAAAAATAATCTGTCTTGCCTGTCTATCAAGGCCAGGTTGGATGTGGCTCTGAGCAACCTGGTTTAGTGGAAGATGTCCCTGCCCATGACAGGGAGGTTGGAGCTGGATGAGCTTCAAGGTCCTTCCCCAACCCAGGGCATTCTACAATTCTATGATCTATGACCTTTCTTTATTTCCTACCTGCTACTCTTCCAACATCTGCCTTCAGAGGCATCCAAGGTACAGCTTGCTCCAGTGGTTTAAAAATTTCCAAAGAGATGCTGTTACCTGGATCCAAAATAGTGTCAATGTGACCTCTGGAGCTTTCCTGCCCTCCAGCCCTTCCACTTGCTCAGGTTTTGGGGTAGGGGTGCCAGCCAGGGGAGATGAATGCAGCTCCCTTTTGAAATAAAGCATTCAGGCTATTAAATCTCCCTGGTAGCTGGCTCTGCTCTGCCTTTACACAGCACTGTCAAAGGCATCGAGCAGCAGGGGTAACTGCCTCCTTGTCATGTGGGCTGACAAAGACATAATGGTATAAAATCGGTTTTCCTCTTCCATTTTATGTGATAAAGGTAAAGTCCCTTTGCTGACAGCCCCCCTACCAGATCTATATTGCTGCTAATTTACTATTTCTATCACAGTAATGTGCTGGCTCTGTGAGAGATTGATGTTCTGTATGCAAAGTGCTCCTTGTAAATAGAACAACAAAGAGACATTCTGTGAGCACTTAAATGTAATAGTAAATGCTTCCTACTCCACTTGTTATTTGGTGCATTTTACTCACATTTATTTACCATGTTTTGGTCATTACTGTCTCCAGCACTGCAAATGTTTTGGAATGGATTTCCATGTTTCTCCTCTTCCTCTAAACCTTTACAATAAGTTTGACTCTTCTCCAGTATTTAAAACTGCCTGTAGGGAAAGGTGAAGCTTCTGTCTGGGGTCTTCGAACAGCGTGAGGGTGCCTTGCTTCCCTGTCCCATGCATAGCAGGGAGAAAAAGGACTATCACTGTCTTAATCTTTTTCTTAAATGTCATCCTCCCCAAAATGCCATAGTTGTTAACCTGTGAATCTTGGCACTTGAACAAATCTCCCTCCATCAGCTTCAGATAATTCAAGTTTCTTAAAGTTTTGAAAGAGACTTGGGACTATATTCATCTGACACGTGGAAACCCCAGGAGATTCTTTCAGAAATGACCTTTCTGGACATCAATTAAACTCAGGTTCAATTTCTTTCAACTACAGTGAGTTCCTATTTTTGTTAAGTCCTTCTTCTCAAAGCTCAGCTTTGTAGTGTGTCTCCCCAGCCTGGGAGCAGGCAGGGCTCCTCTGCTCTGCCTGCACAAGTCAGTTCTGCTCAAGCAGCCCTGGGTCAAAGGTAAGAGCTCAGGAACTCTTCCCACCTCTTTCAGTCCCAATAGGTTGACAAGGCCATGCAGACTGCCTCCATCTCCTAAGCCACAGGCTGGGCACAGCCTTAAAATGTGAATTATGATTCATAAAGCCATTACTAAGAACTCGTAACCTCAAGCACACAGCTGCTTTGTGCAAAGGAGAGGTATGGAAAATAAATGTATGCTTTCCAAGAAAGCACAGAAAAAAGATAATTGGCAAGTCAGTCATGGCACAGTTCAAACTAAGGCTACCCTTCTGTGGCTGGCTCTAAATTTGCTGCAGGTAGTGAATTTGTTTTCACACACACAAAAAAAAAAATAGAGAAAGAAAGAAAAAAAGAAGGAAAGTAACCTTCTTCTGTCGAATTAAGGGCATATTTTGTGGTCAAAATGGAAGCCTATTTACAACTGCTACATAAATGCATAATGTGAACAATTTTTCTCTTCATTTGCAATTTGTACAGAACAAGCTCAGTGCAGGGTAGGGTTCTTAATGGTGCCTGAAGTGAGACAGAGCTGCCTGACTCCAGAACTGAGATGCCAAAACCCTTACTTAGACTGTGGGGTTAAAATGCTAAAAACAGTTTGCACATGGACCTTCAGGTTCCAGGCACTTGGCACTCTGTGTGACCCAGAACAGACTCAGAGAGCACCAAATCTTTAACACCCTATTTATGCCCAAGCCCATTGCAGTGTCCAAGCCCTGTTGGGCACCTGTAGCACATGCTGTTCTTATCAGACTTCCTACAAAGCCTGAGCAATCTGCTCTAGTGGAAGATGTCCCTGCCCATCGCAGGGGATTGGAACAAGACGATTTTTAAGGTGGTTTCCAACTCAATCCATTCCGTGATTCTTTAAAAAGATGGTCACTGTGGCTGTTTCTTTTCAATACAGAAAATGGGAAAAATGTTGTCACTTCCCAGCCCTTGCTTTATATAATATTTTACAGGTTAGACAAAAATAAACAATATGGGAAATGGAAGAATGTGTTTCAGGTCCTCCTCGCACATTGGGTGTCCCTAGATCGATGCTGCACATCTCTCAGGTGTGGAGTAAACTGAGATGTGTTTATTCTCCCTTCCTGAAATCCTGCCAGACCACTGAGGATGCAGGAGATGAAATGCCATTCAGGAGTCTGGATCTATACCATGACTTGGGCATGTACCTGTAAAGGAACAAGCTTTATCTCTGCTCCCAAGACCACATCAAATTATTTAAATTACAGTTCTTTGGGTTCTCATTCTGGAGGCACATTTGAGATGCAGCAACCTGTGTATGCAATCTCTGCTGACTGAGCTGACTTTGTGAAGATGTCACTTGGACACACTGACATGCTTGAGCCATCATGACCTGCCTTGCAAGTGACTCTGATTTCCCATGCAGATCCTGAGATCCTTCCCTCAGATGGCTGGAACAACACACCAGCAGTGCCAAGGCTGTGGATTTGGAGCTCCTGAAGAAAGGATATTTCTTTCTTTTGATGCTGGAGACTGCCAGGGCAAAGGACCCTGTGTGCCTGACCTGTGTTTTTCCTTAGCCAGCCTTTTACAGCCACTGCTGGAAACAGAACAATGAGCCCCACAAAGCTTTGTAACCCCATGAAATGCCATCCTTGTGTGACTCTCCCCACGTGCTGCAAGGAGCACACCTACCATGGCCTGGGTGAGATCCAGCCCTGGCTCTCAGGCAGGGAAATGCCACAGCAGCTAACACAGTTTGCAGCAGCTAACTTTAAATCATTTGAGTTGATCTTTGTTCAGTCATGTCTGTAGGGAGAAGCAAATGAAATAACCTGTAATACACTAGAGAGAGTTGCCAGTCAGTTCCCATTTCAAAAAAAAGGATTTATGATGTCTTGCTGCTAACAGCTCCATCACCTTGCCCACCGTCCTATTGTGCAGTTTATCAATCTACCCTGCTCGAAGTTCTCCACTGCGGTTACAATCACTCACACTCGGATCAGGATGTATCTAGCTGCAGTGTGTGTCATTATGTTGCAGTATCCAGATTCTTTGAGTTTGAGTTTGAGTTTTCGTCCTTTTTTTTTTTTCTTTTTCTTTTCCTTTTTTTTTTCCTTCTTTCTCATCAGAGCTATTGAAATATGAATTTAGAGAAACTTGCTCAAAAAGTTGTACTAAACCTGAAGCAAATATCAGTCTGAAGTTCTTCCTTTCTGGTGCATTCCTCCACCAACTGAACTGAACTGAACCTGAACTGTGGGGTTTTGAGGTCTTCATTGATCCTGAGCCAGATCTGAACAAAGGAAAGAATGAATTTGTGGTTTCTGGCTCAGCAGGATGGACTGGTTAAAAACTAGCATTTCTAGCAGGGTCTCCTTGGCTTGGAGACTTTAGGTGCTGGGATTTGCAGGGCAGTGCAGCACCTCAGTTGGTCCCTTCCCTGACTCCAGTGTTTGACACAAACCTTTTCCTCTGCCCAGCATCACCCTGTTCTGCCCCACAGGTGCCAGGATGGGATCTGTTCTGCATGAGGGCTCCAAATGCCTTCATAAATAAAGCTCTGAGGCAGAGCTGGGTCTGCCTCTGCTTTCTGGTCCCCTATTCTTCCTATTCACTTCTGTAAGGAGAGGTGCCCCTGCTGCAGCACTGCATGGCTCAGTGTATAAACCTGAACATCCCTGATGTGTGTGTGCAAAACTGGACTCCCAGGGTTGTTTCTGCCACACATTTTAGTTTTTTACCCAAGCTCTGGCAATTCTTGCATGCCTGCTGTGCTCTGACTTCTTCCTTCAACATGCCAGATTTAGAGTGATGAAGTAGTGGAGATGTGCTGGGGATGTGAGGTAGGAACAGAGGCTAAAGCTTGACTTTCTCTACCGTTTTACTCCATCGTATGATCCCATCCATTTGTAAATGTTGTTTTTCTCAGTTTTGACTGGTTTCTGAACCCTGTTAGCTCTCAAGCAGCTTTAGTTTTATCTCAGCCCATTGTAGCAGGGAGAAGGGAAATGTGGTGGTTTGTTTCCCTGGAAATGCTCTTTTGCTGTTTTCTTCAGGCATTAATATTATGTGTTACAGCTGTTTAAAAATTCAGTGGTAATTATTCACTCCAGCAGAGATGACTTCATCAGGATGAGGGTAGAATGCTCCTTTTTTAGCTCATGTCAGGGCAGGGAGATCTCTCCCATATTACACTTATTCTGGGAATACAGCTGCAGCCAGGCCAGGGCTGCACCTACACCTGGCCCTGGCTCAAGACAGCACTGGCCCTTCATCAGAAGGGATGAACTGCAGTTCCTTCACAAGCCCAACTGTACTTTTGAATTTAAACATTTCCAGTTATAAATTCAGCAAGAGGATTGCTAAATGGCCATAGAAATCTTTTCTACTATAGTTTCTTCAAAAATTCACTCATATAAGCCCAGAATTGATGACATTGCAGTATAGATCCACTAATTTATTACCTATTATTAACTTCTAACTGCTCTAAAAGAGAGTGGTCTCACTTATTAAGAAGGAAAAAAGATTTTTATTGCTTTTATCACAAGGAAAAGACCATTAAACATCATCACAGAAAGACTGTCTTTCCCCTGTAGACAAACTGATGTGGTACAGACAAAATGTAATGCCTGTGAAGGAAGCCAGTTCACTGCCTAATCCTGGGCTTTAGGCAGCTTGCTGTGATTCATGAACTCACTCTTGCCTTCCAAACCCCCATTTGTTTTCTTAATTTTCAAAAGTTTTGAAGAGGTTTTTCCTCACTTGCTGCTCTCGTTTCCCCTCACTTGCTGAACTTCACCACCCAGCTTCAGGGTGTCTGTTACACTGCAGCTCCCATCAGTAGGGTGAGAAAAATATCTGCATGCAGCTGCTGAAAACCTAGTTTATACTGGCACCTCAGTGAACTTGTCGAGCCTTTGCACCATAACAGGGGCATGGGGACAATGCTCATTTCGAGGTCACCATTCAGTGGTGACAAGCTTTTCTTCAGTACCCCAAAATGCATCTGTGAGTTTGCCTCCAGGTTTTGCAGTGTCCAGTCTCAGCAACCCCAAGCAGACAGGGTGTTGCAATAGAGACAGAAGACAACAGGGTGAGGGAGTGACCAGTCAGGCTCAGCTTGTACCTTAAGTTTTGATTTTACCAAGTTAATTTTCTATCTAACTGTTCTGCAGAAGGGCGATTATCAAATCAGCTATTTCTTGGACACAGTCACAACAGTTACTATAACTTTCACATTATCTGGGACACCTCACTGTGCCTGAAAGCTCCCCAGGGGAGCAGGCACCCCAATACAAGAGCTGCAGAAGGCTTTATATATTATAAAAAATTATTATATTAAAAATGTTATTAAAATATTATTTAAATAAATATAAAAATAGATATTATAAAAAATATTCCTGACTCTTCAGACATTTTCTGGATGGGAACAGCAGCATGTCTGCCTCGTTTGCTACAATAATTATTGCTCATATTGAAAAACAATAGATCAGATTTAGGCTGCAGAGAGGCAAAACCAGGCCTCTAGTCCAGCAGCCTGAAATTGGGCAAGTGATGGAGCTTTCAAGCTTGGCAGTAACAGGAAAGTGGCAGCAGCCCAGCCCTGACCATCCCTGCACCCAACAGAGCAGGGGAACCCCTCTAGAAAGGGGTGACCCTTTCCCATCTGGCCATCCTGGTCTGTCTGAAGTGTCAGTGAAGGTGTGTGGAGGTTGAACCTGCTCTGTGTGCAGGCAGCTGAAGGCAATTGAGGCTTTGGCAGAAGCTCTGTGGTGGTTCAGCCCTTCCTCCCCTTGCGCTCCCACTGTCACTGTCCTTTTTTTCCCACTCCATGGTCTGCGTTTATGAATATAATTTTGATGATGAAAATAATTAGGTAGCTAGGTAAAAAAAGTATGCAAATCTGACATAAGCAGTGGGGCACTGGGAAAATTGAGGCAGATGAAGGGCAGGCGAGACCCTGCTGGGTCCCTCATCCCTCCTTGTCCTCTGTTTGGTGTGGCAGAGCTGCCAGCTGGGACTCAGCCTGGATCTGCTCCTCCAGACCTCCTGGCTGCCTGCAGAGTGCTGCAGAGCCATGGCCAGCTGTGATTACAGCATCTCCTCCCAACAGTGGGTTTCTTTATCAGCTGAAGGTTATTAATCTCAGTGGTTTGTCAGCTGGACTTCACAGGCTTATTAAATACAACACAAGCCATGGACAGGAATGTGGTTTTTATTTAAATGGAAGGGAAAAGCAGTAGGACTATATATTTTTGAAGAAAACAGCTAATTTTCCTCACTCATAGAATAGATTCTTAATAATTTTATTCATGTGTTCAAAAGAAAGAAGCCCTTAATTGGTACATGGGTGTATAGCTGCAATAAGCCCAATGCAGCATTAATGACCCCAGCACTTCTGCCTGAGGTTAATCTCAAGCCTGCAGGTAGATCCCTCAATGTCCACAAAGTCTTGAAAATCAACAACTCAGCCAACTTTGAGATGCAGAGGCTGCTAATAGTGTTGTGAGGAAAAAGAAGGAGCTGGAAGTTGATGAAGCCTGTCTTGTTGGGCCTGGTTGATGGGTGTACTCGGCTCTAACATCAAGACTAAGCAGAGGAAATGTCAGGCCTGGAGAAGTCACTGTGACAAAGAGTCAGCTCACTTAAAATACAGAATAAAATCCTGAAACTGTTAAAAATCACCATGGCTGGTCCTTACTTTTGGATGCTGTGTATAAACCTCTTATCTCTGCCTGCAGCTTCAACAAGATGTTATTCATAATGACTTCTGAGAACACAGACATAATAAAAGTTGTGAGGTTCTCACTGAAGACAAAGAACAAGATGCACCTACTTATGGAAGGAAAACTTTCATAAGCACAGATGGGAACATTTTGAGCACCATAAACGTTCAGACAAAATTGTATTAAAACAAATCTTCATATTGTAAGGGACATTTTAAACATACTTTTCCTGAAAAATATCAAGCAATGAATAATGGAGCTGAATCAGACGGAGTGCAAAGCATCTTGTAGCCAATGAGTGGTCAAATTCACTGTCTCACTCTTGATCTTTATTTTTTTGTTTACTGAAAGTTTCACCTGCAATGAATATGACCTCATGCTTTGAAGAAACAAAAAGAGAGAAAAAGGCAGCAAATAGCTTATGAGCCATCCAGGGAAAAAAAGATTTGTTAACATAAAACTTTCATTAAACAACTATGAATAATGAATTTGCTGGTGTTTACACTGAACAATTTCTTAGATGCTGTTTTCCTGTTTCCTGCTGGCAAAAATCAACTTCCATTTCTACAAGAAATAAAGAGTACCAGTCCAGAGGGAGGTCCTGACACCTGCTTCCTCTCCCCTTCCAGACTGATTCTGAGCTCTGGTTAGTGAAGAGAATAATCCCATGAGGTGGTTTCTGTTCCCATTACTATGATCAAACCTAGAAAACATCCTAAAATAGGACCTCAAAGCCCACATGCCTGGCCTCATGGTCTAATACTGAGGCCACAGCCTTAGATTTTTGGTTCCTTTCTTACCTTCTGGCCCTAAAGTACTTTTTTCTTATCATACCATGCCATAACTTCAGCAGGAAGGGTTGGTTAATTTTCGGTGGCTGTGAGGGGACACACAGCCTGTTATTGCTGATGGTTCCCTCTCTTTTGAGGGCTCAGATGAGAGAGCCTGGTTTGAGGGAAGCGAGGTGCATCCCTGGGACTTAGAAACTCCTAAGGAAGATGTAGAATTAAAGTTGCTGTGGCTGAAGAGAAAATGGAGATTTATCTCTTTCTCCACAGAGATCAGATTCACAGATGGAAGAGGGAAACATCTTGTCCAACAAATATGCTTAAAGAAAAGACCTGTTCCCCATTTACACAGGAACCCAGTGGTTGAAAAGAACTTGCCAAAATATCCACTGTCCCCAGTGTGGAGTCCATCCAGGAAGGCTGAGTCCCTGGAAAAGGCAGGAGTGAGGGAGAGATCCCTGTTGGTGCTGCTTCCTCTTGCTTTGGTCCAAGAAACTCCTTATTCTGGGGAGGAGATCCAAAAGGAGCAGCTCTGGACTCTGCTTTGGAAGAGTTTGCTTTTCTCTATGGCTCTAGAACCTGAGTAGCATCTCATTGTCACTCCAGGTCACCTTAGGAGAGAAGCAGCCAGTCAGCCTCTCTTAAGGGAAAGCATTATTGAAAATGTCACAGTAACTCCTTGCTGAGCATTTCTTCATTTTATTTGTTTTCATGGAATTTCATTCAATTTTCATTCTACTTGAAGCATAACAAATATTCAAAGTGATGATATTCTGACTCTCTGGATCAAGTTTTTATTACCAATTGCCAGGCTTTGATGGCATCTTAGCACTCCATTAGAAGAAACTCTGATCTGTTCCTTTCACAGCAAGATGACCCAAATAGGTTCTATACGTCCAGATATTATGAAGATCAGTTTTGAGTTGGAATCAATTAAAATTTAATTTTTTTTCATTTCATTACCATACACTGGCAAATTGAGAGACCTATTGAGCTGCTGTTCCTGAGAAAACCACAATTATGGTATCTTTAAGCAACTTTGATGGTAAACTGAAGATAACAGTATGCTTGCTTTAAGATTCAATCAAATCTCTTGTTAAAAGATCCCTTGGGCTATGACAGATTTATTGGAGAAAAGTTTGAGTTCCTTCTGAGTCGTGGGAGAGTGAAACTCATTCAGTTGATAGAGTTAACTTAGTTAATCTGTTAGCTTAATTTCAGTGAGGCTGCATTGAAGGAGCTTCAAAACCCCACAAAAAAGCAATTTTCTCTGTGTTTGGATATTAAATCACACTGCTCCAAAACAGTAAGAGTCACTGCAATAGGATAACAGCAAATTTTGAATATTTGTTAGAGGGCTGGGGATTTCCCCTAATGAATACATAGACAACTATCCTTCAGAAACTGTTTTAGAGAAGGGGACAAACAAACAGACTGATTTGTCTGATTACATTCAGTCTGCAATGTTAATGCTGGAGTCAGCACCAAAGGGACTTTTCCTTACAAATCACTACAAAAAAAGATTACAAGACAAATCTTGACTGTGTCATGATCATAAGATTGTGTATTAGTCTTAACTAGTGCTGATATATTTTAATTTTAATGTGTCAGCACTTGGTGAGAAGGATAATGTAAACACACAGCCTGAAGGCTGCAGCTAGAGAAGCATGGAAGGAGTTTAATACTGAGTTTAATACTGATGGGCTCCAGGAGCAGGAAAGAACTCCCAGGTCAGATACCAGGATCCTCATGGAGTGAGGGGAAGACTCTGTCCCTGAGCCATGGGGTGCACTGGGGCTGTGAGATAATAAAGAATTAAACAAGTCCAGAGCCAGAAAGAGAAAAGGATAATGATTCCATAATCAGCAGCAAAAACTTTAGCAAGTGAAGGGAAAAATCCTGTTAAGGCAGCCCAAGGAAAAATAATAGGGAAGGTTGTGAGAAGTAATTTGATAAACATGTGAAACTTCACAGCAACAAAAACTTCAAAAGCATCAGAAATAAGACATTTACCACACTTGAGGAGATCCAGAAGTGATCAAGTTATAAAAGCATCACACAGGGAAGACAAAGTCATTGCAAGAAAGCTGAATGAGTGTTGGAGAAGGTGAATCCCAATGTAAACAAGTATCTGCAAAGCTGGTACAACATCTTCTGCTAGAGGAGGGCACAAAGTAGCAGCAGCTGCTTCTGGAGGGAAGAAAATCCTTTGCTCCTCCTGCAACAGGTAGAACTTTGATTGCCTTGTCTCTATGTTCTCCACGAAGAGGTAAAGGAGAAACCTGTTGTTCTTTACGGGGTACCTATCCAGAAAACACCTGTCTTAGCTGGAAACAACAGTGGACTAGCATACGGAACAAATGAATAAATAACAATGAACAATTTCAAAGAAATGTAAAGGGGTTGAAGACTTTGGTTTATTCTGAGAATTAACATAGTTTAGGCTCTAGATATCAGAATTTATTTTTTTTAACCAGGACTACTAGAGGTGTGGGAAATAAGGGGCATTATGCCTGGCTTTCACATTGAGCAAACTCACTCTTTTCATACCAAGCAAACTGACAAAAACTTATATAAAGTGTAGATTTACTAGACACAAGGAAAAAATATGATTTATTGAGGAACAGTCAACACAGATTGTGTCAGGCAAGTCATGACTTACAAATCTATGGGTACTCTGTGAAGGTATAAGGAAGTATATGAATAAAGGTGATTTAGTTGATAGAGTGTATGAGGGTTTCCAGGAATCTTTCAGCAAGTTTCATCTGCAAAGGTTCTTTGAGAAATGAAGTTGTCATTTGTAGTTGTTGTCATTTTGAAGTTGTATTTGACCTCATATGGATTAATAACTGGTTAGAGGATTGAAAATAAGGAAGGACTAATGTTTTTCATAGTAGGGAAATATTATCTATGTTGGGATGTCACCATTTTCTCAGAAGGAAGCTTGTAAAGGGGGCTAGGTGGCAAAGTTTGTTGGCAATGCGAAATTACTTAATATAGCCAAATCTAGATCTGACTGCGAATGACTGCAGAAAGTCTTGGTATATAATGAGCAGAATTCAGCACTGATATGTGCAGTATAGTAAAAAAAACCAAAAAAATCAGCCATGCATATACTGCTCTTGGCTCTGAATTAGCTGTTACCAGTCAAGAAATAAATCTTGGGGTTGCTTCTGTAAGCTCACTGCTCAACAGCAGTCAAAAGGGCAAACAGGCTGTTAGGAATTATTAGGGAGAAGAATTGAGAGCCAGACTGAAAACACTTTTAACCATCTCTATAAGTGTCTGGTGCAGACATATTCTGAAGACTGCACACAGGGCTAGTCCTTTCCTAATCTCATAAAAAGAAGAGTTGAAAGAGGTATGAGAAAGTTTGATCAGAGACCAGCCTGCACAGAAGGAAAGACCAAACAGACCATGATTGGCTTCAGAAAGAGGCAAAAGGAAAAGGCATATGCTAAAGCAGGATGAAGTCGTTACAGGGTTAGAGAAAGGACATGAGGAAGGACTATTCCCTGATGCTGATCACACAGAAATGAATGGGACTTCAATGCTGAGGCATCAAACAGCAATTTTGGAACAAACTGGAGAAGGTATTTTTTCACAGAGGCCATAACTGAAGAAGGCATTTGTTGCTGAGAGAAGCTGCAGAGGCAAAAATGCAAATGGATTCTGGAAGGAATTATCTAAATTAAGGCAGGTCCATGGGTGCTCGTTAAACAGGTCAGTCTCTCTATGACCTTCAGCTCAGGTACTCTCCAAGGCACTGACTGCCAGAGAGGTGCTTGGTTAAACATCAGCCTGTGCTTATTATGACCTTCCCCTGTGAATCTCTGGCTGGGAACTCTGGGAAGCAGGTCTTGGGGCTGGTTGGGTCTGAGCCAGGCTGGTCATTATTATATTCTTATGTTAACAAACCAAGCAATTAGTGCACTCCTTTGGGAGCTACTTCTGTCCCAGTGAGCATGAATATGTCCTTGATTCAGCAAGTCATGTGTACTGTTCCTGGGCATTTCTAACACATGAACACTGTGGATGCAAGGGTGACTACATTCCATATGTGTTTGATGTTATATGTGCCACTACAGACTCACTGTCTGGTATCAAAGGAAAGATGCTTATTGTACAACAGCATAAATGAAAAACTTGCTCCTTGCAGTCAGAACTTCTGTGTATGCTAAATGAGAGGCAAGGATATAGAAATGTGGATGGATTATAGTGGATACAGACACACCAGCTGCTTTTACATTTTCCTGTTTTAAAATGTATCAGCAGACTAAGACAGTTTCTGAAAATTTACAGCTTCCCAACAAGCATCTATTATCAGTTTAACATAAAATCAGTACTTACACAATATGTCAAACTGCTCCATGGCGTTTACTTATGTTATGCTAATATGTTCCAGAAGAAGGAGGCAAGGTATAACAGCAGGTCCTCCCTGGCAGTTGTTCCTCAGGCAAAATTCTAGTGATATTACATGATGGAGGAAATCCCTGAGTAGATGAGCTACATGATAAATCATTGAGAGTGTGAGGAATTACTTGTAGCATTTAGCAATAAAACACAGCACTGTCAGCGTTGTGTAAGACAGAATCTGATTTCAATAGCAGTAATTTAATGTGCAAGAATATCACTCTGTGCTTGTGTGTGTGCTTCGAGGGGGGAAAGAAGGGGATGTGATAAACAGTATTCACACCTGCCAAGAGCAGCTGCTGCTTCTTCTTTTGGAAAAATTCATGCAGAGTGAAGCACATCTCTGTACAACAGCACAGGGATAAGCAGGTATAGGTACAAGTAAGTATTGCAATAAGGGGGAAATAAAAAGGGAAGTGGGAATCCTGAGATGGGCTCAGGATGTTTCACTGCCAGACCTCCAAAAGTGTGGAGTTTTTGGCCAACTTGTTTAATCTTCTTGTGTTTTTCTCTGAAAAGAGGAGCAGCCCTGAGGACATCAGAGACAAGGTTTGGCTGAGGAGCAGTCTTGGCAGACAAGGTTTGGCAGAGGAGTGTTTGTATCCTTTTATGCAATTTTCTCCTTTTTTCTTTTTCTTTTTTGGTGTATGTTCTAATAAAAAGAGCTTTTGTTCTAAACAAAAGACATAAGGGTTTTCACCACTCCCAGGGACAGCAAAACATTTCAGGTTGGACAAAAAATGCAAAGACCCTTAAAAATTAAATAATTTCAAAGAAACAAAACTCCTCAAGAATGTATATTAATTTTGAGTGATCCCTACTCAGCCAGTGCATCCTTCAAATCACTGTAGAATAGGTTAGGTAGACCTTACAGGTAACAGAAGTGTTTTACTGGCCTTCATATAGATCTAGTGATCTGCTCAGATTTCATAGAATCCCAGAATCATTAAGGTTGGAAAAGACCTCCAAGATCATCCAGTCTAGTGCTTGACCCACCACCCCCTTGTCAACTAAACCACAGCACTAAGTCTGACCCAGTCAACTCAAGAGTTACTTCCTCAGGCTGACAGTGCAAAGAGGGGTAAAAAAAGACTCCACATCAGCTACAGAGATTTTCCACAATGGTCACTGCCCCATGATGGAAGCTTGGGTTGGCATTTTGATTACTTCAACAACTGTATCTCTCTAATACATGTATGTTTGTTGTTTAAACCACCAAAGACTAATTCTGAATAAAAAACAAAATGGCCTTACAGGCATAGTTTGCATCAGCATCATCAGAACCAGCAACAGGACATGACTCAATAGATCATTAACACTGGGAAAGAATAACACCTTCCATCCAGGACTTCAGACACTCCATCAATTAGCAGGCAAACACTGCAATTTACAGTAATTCCAAGCAATTCAGTTTACCAGTAATGACTTGTTACTCAAATTAAAACCACAGAACCCCTGCCTTGTTAGAGTAAAACTATAAAGTTCAGCAGAAAAAGCCAAACAGACCACAACATCAAAGGCCTTTTGAAGATTAACACATTGACTAAACTACCAGAGATTCATTTAGAAGCAAATGACACAGATGTTCTTTGCATCTCTTTAATATTAAATTTATCAGAATATGTTCTTCATTTACAATGCTCTCTACTTCCTAACTTAAGTCTGTAGATGGTTGGAACAATTTTTTGGATAGCATCAATTTTTTTTCCAGGATAAAATTTTGGGGGTCACGGTCTAGACACGTTTAGAGGAAATCTTCTGAATCTCAAATGACTCATTTGGAAAATGTCCTGCAAGTGAGAATTGTGTTTGCTGAGGCATAGATAGAAAAAGCTAGTGAGAACTGTTGCAGCTGTGTTATATAAAAGGAAGAGACAATTTAATGGAAAATTTCATACTTTGCAGAAATTTGATTGCCTATTTTCTCTATGTAGATATCTTATTAGAGCAGCTACAGCTGCTGCACTGAAGGTATATTTTCACCAATGATGATCAGGATGGGAGTGCCAGAGCAGTGTGTGGAATTTAACATTTTATTCTGTTGCAGAATTACAGCAAACATTTACAAATCTCTCAGCTGTTATTTTGCTTTTATTAGACAGGAGTGAGAATTTGCTCCTAATGGCTGCTCTTTTTTGGCCAAGGGACACAGAGTTGATGCCACAACCTTAACAGGTTGGATGTAATGGCAAAGAAATAATAAATTAAGTGTGTCTATCTCACCTGCTGGTTTTACTGGATGCAGGATTCCCTTAGCACCAAAGTGTAGACTGTCCCATATCATTCTCCCCTCCTTACTCCCTTTTCCACTAGCATAAAGAAAAATATTAGATCCCTTTAAAATTACATTGTAATCCCACAACCTGTTTTTTCAAAGAGCTCTTTGTTTATAAGTAGCATTGGAGGTACATAGGTCATAAATTCTACATCACAGGATTTCTTAGCTTCATACCTATGAGAGTTACTTTGCGTCACAGAGGCCAAAATAATTCCAGGACTGCTGTCAAGTGGTTTATGTTCTGCAATTTGGAGTTTATTAGTGTTAACAGGGTAATGTTATATACTATTTGTGGTGTACAGAGTCCTGCAGGCTAAACATTCTTGGGCTACAGTGGTTCAATAGCCAAAATAATTTAAAAATCCTGTCTACACATTCTTGATGGAAGTTTACTTGATTTTCACAAAAACAGAATTATTGTAAAGCAAGAGATTTTTAGGGATATTTAAAGTAATAGTCAAGTCTTTGAATAGTTCTTCAGCTTGAATCAATCTTGAATATCTCAGTATTTTAAGTTGTTCTTAAATACCCACAGGGTGAGCCCTGCTGTTCCTGAGGCCTTTGGGTGAATATCCCAGCTGAAATGCACGACAGCTGGAAGCAGATGCTGCTAGCCTGTCTGCAGATGAGTTATTAGCAATTTTGCTGAGCAGAGGTTATTTCTCTCTCTACTCAGGACAATCCAGTGATGCATCATCTCAAGATGACCTTCCTTTAGAGCTGTAGCTTGGAACACATCCACTGACATTCCACTGACTGGCTTTGTAAACACCTGAAACTTCCTTTTTTTCACACTGGGATCCATCTTACCCCACTCACAGTCCCAACAGCTGCAATACAAGTGGCTCCACAGACCACCTCAGCCTGGCCTAGAAATATGGCAAGGGGTCTTACACCAAACTCTCCAGAACTGCAGCCTACCCAGCCAAGCAGGAGGTTGAAATATCACCTTCAACAAAACAAATGGGTGACAAACACTGCCTTGGGTGTGTCCAGGATCACAGCAAATATTGCATTACTAACCTTTTCTGTCCTGAGTTCCCATCACATGTCATGGTACCACTCCAGATGACCCTTGCAGAAAGAGATAAAGCAGCACAGAAGCAGGTGGAGAAATGTTTCTCCAAACACTGTGGTAGGTAAACTTGTAAGTAATTTATTTCCTCTGCTTATAAGTCATAGTTGAAATCACTATACTTTAAAATTCCCATTCCTGCTGGGTCCAGAGATGGCTTTATTAGTACATAAAATTCTGGCAAGAAAAGCCATAGTTTAAGCAATGGACTACAGAGTCCAACTTTCCAGCTTGTTATTTTTTATGAAAAGGAACTGATTGCATTGCAAGTAATTTAAGACAATCTTCTTAAGAGAAAGTCCCAGCTTCTGTGACTGGGATTGTACTGCTGCATCCTTGGAATTGCAGCTGTTATCTCAAATCATTACTGGGAAAGCTCTGTCAGCAACAGGGTCAAAGAGCTGGTTTAAAGCTGTTTTGCTGGTAAGATCTGAGCACAGCTCACTCTTCTAGCAAGCAGATGTATAGTGGTACAGAGAACCATGTGACAAGCAAGTGAGAAGAAAACAAACAAAAACAAAACATTTCTGCCTCCCAAATGCGTTTCCACTTGGAAATTCAGGGTGCTTAGCAAAATATCTAGAGGAAAACAAACAAAAAAAAAAAAAAACAACCAAAAAACCAACCAAACAAAAGCAAACAAACAAAAAAAAACCCTCAAAACAAGCAAAAAAAAACCCCCAACATGCAACAAACAAAGAAACAGCAGATTAACACAAGACCATTACACCAGATAGGAGCAGAGCCTGTCATGTTCCCAGCTCCATTACTTCAGTGGTTTTGAAGAGGTTGTACTGCTCCCTGTATTTGTGTGAATTTCAGCCTCAAAGGATCATTTATAATGAGCATCTTAGTGGGTCAATCCTATCTTTTCAGCTTTTTCATGGCCAAGACAAGGCATGAAACAACTCACAGCGGATTTGGATGCTGGGATTTGCTGAAGAATCAGAAAGATAAGAGTTCTTACCTTACCTTATTATTTAACACACTCAATCATTCCCCTCCCTGCAGTACCTCCACGATGTCTCAATTTCCCTCTCCAGCTGGGCTCTCCCAGTCTGGGAAGGTTGGACAAAACCATATCCACTCATGTTTTGCTACTGCTTGCAGTATCTCACTGCTTTTGTCTTCACTCTACTCTGATCTCCAAGAACTGCTCCTGCTCCCAGGATCTTTAGCAAAGATAATTTTCATTCCAAGTCCCACTTTTCTCTCCTTTCTTCTTTTGGGGAATCCTTAGTTTCATTCATCTTTCTACCCATAGCCCCAAGTTCCTGTTTTTCCTAATCTAAATGATCTGTACCAAAGCACAATACATGATCAACCTCCTAACTGGTGCTTCTGTCTTCATTAATGGGAGGACTCATGACACAGAAGGTTTTTTCAAAATTCAGAACCAGTCTGTAGATCTAATAAAGCAAAGTTTCACTCAACTCCAGTGGCTCTGAATCTGAAACCAGCAGCTGAAACCAAGTCCCAGAAGGAAGTGAATCTCCTTAAAGCCCTAGAAATTTTGATTGCCAGCTAGTGTTAGATGTTTTAGTTGCTGTGAGGTTAATGGTATCTTGCAAGTTCCAGTGTTTCTGCTTCCTAACAAATGAACTAAATTAGTAAAAATTATCACTTCCCTGTTTCTGCTATCCTAAAGAAGTCATGTATCCTGCTTCCAATTAAATTAACCATTAACTCCTTTTGATGAAGCTGTACATGATCAGCACTCAAATGAGCTTCAATCTATACAAAGAATTAAGATCACAAGTGGAAGTGTTTAAGATTTCAAAGATAGAGCAGTGAGCTGCAGATTCAGACTGGGGACAAGTACAAGCCTACATGGTTAAGAAGCAAGCTAAGTTGGGTTTTGATGCACAATGGTCCTTTGGAGCTTTCTTAGCTCATCCTGTAGATCCCATCTTCACTGAGACTGAAGTGAAAATGCTTCTGTCTAAACCTGCTTATCTCAAAGATAAATCACCTGGATATGCACCCTGTGACTCAAGAAAACAGCACACTGTCTTGAAAAAAAAATTTCAAATAGATTGTGGTTTCCCAACATGGCTGAAGGTTCAGAGCAGACAACACATTTGGCATGTACATTACTGGACTCACATGAGTTCAGGTGAGTCCTTACAAACATTGCCACATGGACAATTTGTGGCAGAGCTATATTCACAAAGCTCTATCCATGGTGTCTATAGCTGGTGGCATAAAAGGAGTTCAGTTTTCTTTTGATAAAGACAAGGGATAGAAAGAAAAAGAATAACATGGGAAAAGAAATTATTTCTGCGTGTCCAGACATGCATTTCCTGAGACTGGTCTCTCCAGTACAGCAAATTAACATAACAATGAGGATGATTTTTTCCCCACTGAGTCTTCCTCCTAGTCAGCCCGAAAAATGTAGTAATACCATGTGTTTTTCACAGCTCAGAGTCTCTATTGTTTTCTCCCCTTTTGATGTTCTCACTGTTGATTGCAGAGTGCTTTAATCAGGTACAAGTGTGGTGGGCTGATGGGCAGCCAAGCCTTGTGCAGGTAGTGTTACTGGGTAATACTTATCAGCTGCATGCTATCAGCTAAAACTTACTTTATTCTCTTTTAAAAGTGAGGCAGGGAATGGGAAGCAGAAGTAGGGGGCAGTTCTCTCACAATTGGGGTTTTTCAGGTGCATGACCAAGAGAAAAGCCACATAAGAACAAGAGCATGGGAAGGCTGTCCAGCAGCTGTGAGGGAAGGGCAGCCTGCAGGGATGCACTTGCGAGGCCTCAGCAGGACACAGGGACGGGCACTTTAGATAGTGAAATAATATCTTGCTGCAGGAAGCAGCATTCCTGGCAGTACCAGTACCCTCACAAAGTGGAACCCTTCACCTGATTTTCTCTTCCTTCCTATCCTGTGCCTGTTGCATGCCAGTGGGTAGGAAATATCTCCTGGCAGATGTTTGTGTTGGCAGGACCCTAAGGCCTGTCTCCTCCTGTAGGAATCCAGGGTAGATGCCAAGTGACAATTCTCTGTCACTCATCCCTGGCAGGTGCTGCAGTGTCCTGAGCTCACACCTGGGAAGGTGAGCTGGGAGCTCCAGGTAGCATCTGCTGAGGGCAGCATGGCATGGGGCAGGGCATAGCCCAGAGCCAAGGTCCTGCAGGTTAGCAGAACATGGCTCTTGGTGAGTCCCAGGCAGGTCTGGGATGTGCAGCACTCCAGGATAGCCACTGTGCACATGGAAAAAGTGGCAGAGAATGGCTGTGGCTGTGACAATGCTCTGCTGTCCCTCCATCCGGAGGGGGAGCACTGGCAGTAAAAATTGGTGATTAACACAGCATTAGGGCAGGATGCTCAGACTGAAATATAGGCCAAAACACTATCAAATATCCTGTATTAAAGAGCTTACAACACATTTCCTGACATAATGATGTAAGCAAAGGTTAATCTTTCTTGGGGTCACTTGCAAGCACTTTCAGAGTTATACTATGCTGATTTTGCAGTCTGCTTTAAGAGTACAGGGCCTATATTGGGAAATTGAAAGTCAGCTGACAACTTTGCCCCCAGCTACCTCAGGAACAAAGATTTTTGCCTTTTATCTTTTACCTCCTGCTTGTTCTTATGCTTGGAGGGCCTGCAGAGAGCTCTGCCTGAAGTCTGTGGCCCCCTGAGCAGCCTGCCCAGTGTGGTACCATGGGAGGTGCAGGTGCGACAGGAGGAAATCTGGCAACTTTCTCCCAGCAACCTGCACAGCAGGCCAGGTTGGAAGCCCCTGTGTGCTGAATCAAACAGGACAGGTTCCCACACTCTGCAGTGTTTCATTCTGATGGATCTGCATTTCTCACTGGGACTTGGCTCCACCAGAAGATTTCCGGCCAGATTTAATCAGGGAGGCTTGAAAGCCATCCAAAACACAGGCCAGGAAAGGATATAACTACAAAAATATAGCAGCTTTTTCACATTTTCTGAATTGTTCAGTAATTACATTTGTTGGAGATATAATTCATGCCCGATTGTTTAGAGTTGTCCCTGCAACATTTATCAGCTCACGCGCAATTATCTTTCTTTCCTTACAGAATCAGACTGTAATCAGTTCTATAAACCCTCTGAGATATTTGTTTGAAGACAATGTTTTTTGTAGGGAATAAAGATGGTAAAGAAAAATGTTTTCAAAACTGCAGCCAAAGAGAAAGTCAGCAATCACACAAATGGAAAATACAGACTTTTCTAACCTAGTGAAAACAGATTCATGCAGAGTTATATTTTCCTCTTTCTGCTTTTTCTTCTTACTCTCTATATTTTATTAGTCTTGCTAAACTGTGCAAAACTCTGGTGCGTTGCCATGGCTCAAACTTTTTGCAAGGATGAGAAGTTATATTGGTTTAACACAATGATTGTATACAAATGTTATATTACATCAGTTCAGTTCAAGTGCTTTGACCTTTTTAATTTTAATGCAGCTGCACCAGTAAATGCTTTATACTAGTCTGGGAAATGAATAAGGGAGATAGCTGTGAAAAACTGTTATGCTGAGATGGCCATGCCCACACCACGCTCAGGATTTATTTGTGTGAGCCAGTTGGTAGGAAACATTTCCTACCTGGCACAGTTACAGTGGGTAAAACCAAGCAAACATTGTCTGTGCATCAGGCCATAAGGATGAAATGTTGTCGAAAGTCTCTGGCTGCTTTGTGCTCCTATAGCAATATATAGTATCTATAAATCTGCTTTAGCAGCCTAATTAATCAGAGCTACAGCAATTTGCATCACTGGGGCTGCTCAGCCGGAGCACGAAGTAAATTCCCATCCTGGAGCCAGCTGCTGCCCCTGCTTTTGCTGTCTCTATCCTTGTGTGACTCCACTGACAACCCAGCTTTATTCTCAGCTCCCTGTGCCAGGACAGGAGCTGCTGTGTTTCTTTGCTCCTCAGGCAGACTCCAGCATTCTTTTTTCCCTTCCTCCAGAGGGTTGTGAGCATGGTCATGTCCAGAAATTTTCTCTGGACTGATTCAAGCCATCAGTGGAAGCTGGGGTTTGGTTCATTCTCTCTGGTCTCACTCCATTGTCTCCATGTCCCACAACTTTCCCTTGTTTGCTCTTCTCCTTCTCCCAGGAAGCCTTCAAACACTGCTGGGGTGCAGAGAGCTGGGTTTGGCTGGAGGGTTTGGCTTTGTTTTGACACTGTACTTGTGCTTTGTCCCTCCTTGGCTCATCCTGGGCTGCTGAGTGTGCTACCAACCTTCCTCCTTAATGACTCTGGTTGTGCTTTGTGGTGCCCAAGCCCTCTGACAGGCTGTTCTGAGATAAGGACATCACCACTGATCTTGTGACTCAGTGGCATCTGTGGGACAGGGGGATCAAGGACAGAGACACAGCTGTCCCGGATGGCAGTGCTGCAGCAGAGCTTTCTGTGCCTGTCCCCATGCTACCAGCCCCCCTGGGGGACAGGAGTACTTAACACTGCAGTAATCTTAATCTATTTTTTCCAGAAATAAAACCGTACAGAGGATTTGTTTGCTTGCTGGTCTCTAAGATAAAGGGACAGCAGAGTCTAGGCAGCAATGCTAACAAATGTAGGTTAGCTGGAAGAAAAGTATTTGGATGCCTTGGATTGAGAAACCCTAAGCATCAAGCATGTGACTATTGAAGGTTTGAGGTTTGCTTCTTGCTAATGTGGGTGCCATCTGCAAAATGCAGCTCTGGATCCTGAGCACGCATAACAAGCTTGGTTGCTGAGATCTCTGCTTGTCTAGAGCCAGCCAACATAGTTAAAGGTACTACTTTGTCTCTGTAAGAGTAAATAAAATGATAGTTATCTTCAAATCAGTTCTTAAAATCAGTATTTATACAGTGCCACAAGTGCGGAGCTTCCCTGGAAAACAGTCCTGATGCTTTCTCCAGGGAGACAACAGTCTGGTGGTATAAAACATAGATTTTTAATTTGTGTTGTTTGGCTTCAGTGAATTACTTGCATCAGAGCTACAAAGTTGAGTGGAGATTTGTAGACCCGAGCTGAACTAAAACTAGACAAAATAAGACAAGAGGACACATGTTGCAGGGTTAATGAGAATGAAAGATAGTGACTGCAGTAATATAGCCAGAAAGTCACACTCAGTGTATTATCACAGCAAGCAGCACTGGTCTTCCTATTTTTAGGTTCAGTCCTTTGTGAGGAAAGATTAGCTTTTTTCAAAGGGTATTTTAACAGAGAATGAGCAGAGGACTAATGACAGAATTATGAAAGCAAGTCCAGGCATTAGGCACCGAGGACAAAAAAAAAAGCCATTAGCAATAGCCAGAGAAGTGGATGAAGGCAGCAGCCAGTGGAAAGTTTGGAAAAAACAAATCCATTCTTGCAAAAACAAACCGAACTTTTGCTTACAATAAACATATGCTTTGGATATGGTTTTGGACGTAAAGGAATAAGCAAAAAGTATTTCATAAGAAGGGACTCCTGGAAGATTCCAGTCTGAGAGCTACTACACAACTTTTGTTACTGCTATTTTTATTTCCAAGATCTCCATCGTATGCCTGGAGTATTCTCATTAATATTCCTATTTATTTTCCAACAAAATAGTGAAATCAAAGAGTCCCTGAGAAGCGTAGGAATTTCTGATATTCTTAGTGAAGGATCTGAATTTTGAGGTGAAATTAGAAATTTCTGTCTGCAAATTCTGGGTTTTATGAAAAGGGTATATTCTGGAGAAAATATTTCAATAGGAAAATGTTGGTTATTTCTAATAGCTTGAAAAGTTTTTGATTGGTGCAGAGAGCAACAAGAAATGTCTCCAGAGGTCTGGACACCATCAAAGGTACCCCTGGACGGAGTTAACCTGCCATCTCCTCTCCAAATCTCTGCCTTCCCCCCGAAATGTATTTACCTCTGACTCAAGCAGGCACTCCTGGCACTCCTGTAACTGAGCTAAGAATCAGCCCATTTATTTTTAAGTCACACATGCCACCTTGTAATAAGAGGACTCATGTGACTGTTTAACAATTCCTTGTAAAATTCATCCCTTCACAGCCTTTGATGACTCAATGCACACCTTTCAGCATGAACCACATCTGCCCACCTAATTTACTTTTCTGTTGATCTGTACATTAACAAACATTCTAAGTCTGACCAAAACAGGTAAGTCATTACTGGCTCTTGACTGAAACAGGCATTTTCTTTCCTCTGGAATAATTCAGGCAACAGACCCGGGAAACATTCTTAGGACAAGCTTCTTTGGGAGACAGGATGGATCTGACTTTCCTAGAAGTGCTGCACGGGTTTTCTTTGAGGAAACCTTTCCATGACATGGTAGCATTTAACAGCACTGGTATCCTCTTCCATCAGGTAAATCACAGATCAGTGAAAAAATTGAAGACAGTAACAGTCCAAAATTAATTTAAATCCTGCCATGAGTAGAATTTTCACATGCATGAAATGTAACACCAACAGCTCCCCTAACTCACAGTGGGGTGTCCTTATTCTCGCTAAGTATCTGGTTAAGCATCAATGTGTGTGGAGGTGCTCAAACAATAAAGAATAGTAACTTATTACTCATATGACTGTATTACCCTACAGCACAGGAGGAAAATGCAAAGGAAGAGTGATTCCCCTCCCATAATGAAAGCAGTGCAAGCTGGGTGCTCTGAGGGCTGCTGGGTTTAAATACAAGCAGCTTGGTTACACTGCAGCTGTCTCAATGACATGGGGTCATCATCCACAGTCCAACTGTACAGGAAAGACAGGAGTGTCTGAGGGATCCAGTGCTCCCTCCCATGCCCCAAAATCTTGATATCTAATTGAACCTCATAACTACTTAAAGTTATGCTAACCTGATTAGTTTCCTGACCTCCTTCCTTAATAGTTGTCTTGGGTTGCAATATAGGATGTGACAAAAACTATGTATTCTATCACCATCTGTTAAACCAGGTGGGGCAGTGTTCTTTATCTTTTCCACAACCCAGCCTTCCTCCAGGAGATATCTTCTGATAATGGGCCATTGAGTCCCACTGCATGACTGATAAAATTACATCATCCCATCTGGAGATGCTCCAGCCAGGGGGAGGAGCCAAGCATTTCCTACCTAGGTAAAATCTGAGATCTGGAACACCAAAGCAGCCTTTTTCCACTGGATCCCAGAGGAAAACCGGACCCTTCCACATCATCACTGGACCTTCAGAGGAAAACTGCACCCTTTACAGGATCACTGCTCCAACTGAACCACATCTGTCACTGCAGGAGGATGCAGCCACCATTTAATGGGACTGCTACCAACACCCTGACTGATGGGGTGTCAGGTTGTATTCTGTCTCTCAGTGTTTTGAGGTTGTTCTTTGTAATACCATATTTCTGTTTTAATTATCCTAGTAAAGAACTGTTATTCCTATACCCATATCTTTGCCTGAGAGCCCCTTAATTTCAAAATTATGGTAATTCGGAGGAAGGGGGTTTACATTTTCCATTTCAAAGAGAAGCTGCTGTCTTTCTTAACAGACACCTGTCTTTCAAACCAAGACCATAATCAAGATCCTCTGTCAAACAGTTTTTTCCCATCATATTCCTAATGCTCTGGGTAGGAAAAAAGTGGCACTGAGAAATCCTCACTGCCCACAGGCAGATGTCTTCTTCCTACGCAAGGGAAGCCCTGGATCATCTGGGAATCTGATTTTGCAGTAGCTGTACATCAGCACAAAGGAGATGCACCACCAAGAGTTAAGGTTTATTTCTGCATCTTCCCAAACAGCATCCTTAATAAACCTCTGTCTATTTTACAGGAAAGAGAAAAAACCCAACACATATATATATTGTATGAATAGGGCTGAGCTTCCCATGGTCTATAGCTAAAATGTCAGCACAATTCTGGCAACAGGTTTTAAAACACCTTTGCTGGTGTAGGAAGCAAAAGAGCACCAATCGATTTTAAGATCAAAAGCTGAGTCTGCAGGGTTGACAAAAATATTCTCTCCTCATTTATAATCAGGACAAATAAGTCATGCAAATCTCAGAGAGCTGTGATAGGGCCACACACTGATATTCTCCCCAGTGCTTCTCTGCATTGAACCTCCACAGTACTTTCCTCCAGTTCAGACAAGCACCACAAATACCAGGTGTCCTTTGGGGAGGATGGGAAGCTCACCGGTCTGAGGCAAAAGCATGTTAAGTAATGTATGTGGCAAAATTAATTTTGCTGGGAGATAAGGGAAATGCCATAAATAGCTGACAAAATGCTTGAGAGCGGGAGTGAGTGAGCACTCCTGAGCCTCTCAAAGCTCTGGCTGGCTGTGCCTTTCATCAGCAGAGTCACTGAGGGATATCTGCCATTCCAGAACAGATAACCTCTGCTCCATCAGAATGCTATTATTTTAGCAGTTATGTCTTTAAGTGGTAGATTAGTTAAACCTCATTTTCTCATGTACTCAGACGTGATTGAGGTGGTGCTCCATGGGTGAAGCAGAACACAGAGTGCCCCTTCAGCAGACCCCTGCAGTCCCCAGAGATGGTTCAAACATGAGAGGTACTTTCCCGAGGTACTCTTTCCACTCTCCTCCTCAGCTGACCATGAAGATTTCTCAAAGATCCAGTGTCTCTTTTCCCTGATGGCATCAGTACCTCACATGCTGCTCAGGGCTGTCAACCCACACCTCCATTGTGCCCCACACATGGCCAGCAAAGCTCTGGTGTCCCTATCCCAGGGACAGTGGGTGCTGCTGGCAGGTCTTGTTGCCCACAGAGGTGGTTGAGTAGCACAGCTGGGCACCCCAGGAGCCTGGAGACTGTCAGCCCACCCTCCAGCCCATCCATGATGCCGAGTATTTCTAGGAAATGATACAGTCAAAAGCCAGCAAGTGACTCCTTTTGGTCATTGTCTGTTAGTTTATTGTGGTTTGGTGCAACATCCCAGGGTGTATGGCCTTCTAGTTTCTGTCCATTCCTCCTGTCCCACTGCTGGGCACCACCAAGCAGAGCCTGGTCCATGCTCTGGCCCTTCCCTGCAGACACTGACAGACAGGGATGAGGGCCCCTCTCAGCCCTCTCTTCTCCAGGCTGAACAGCCCCAGCTCCCTCAGCCTTTCCTCACTGAGCTGCTCCAGCCCCTCCATCATCTTTGTCACCCTCCACTGGACCCGCTCCAGCAGCTCCGTGTCTCTCCTGTCCTGAGGAGCCCAGAACTGGACACAGCACTCCAGGTGATCCTCACAGGGCTGAGCAGAGGGGCAGGATCACCTCCCTGACCTGCTGGCAGTGCTCTTCCTAATGCACCCCAGGATCCCATTGTCCTTCTTGGCCACAGGGACACGGTGCTGGCTCAGGGACAACTCATTGTCCACCAGGAGCCCCAGGTCCTTCTCCCCAGAGCTGCTTCCCAGCAGGTCAGTCCCAGCCTGTGCTGGTGCCTGGGGTTGTTCTTCTCCACAGCAGGACCCTGCATTTTCCTTTGCTGGATTTCAGGAGGTTCTCTGCCCATCTCTCCATCTTGTTGAGGTCCTTCCCAGGGGCTGCACGGCTCTCTGGGGTATTGGCCCCTCCTTCCAGCCTTGTGTCACCAGAGAACTCACTGAGGAGGCATCTGCCCCTCACCCAGGTAATGGATTAAGTTCAACAGTCCTGGGCCAAGTATTGAACTTTGGGGGCCACCACTGGTGACAGGCCTCCAGCTGGACCTGTGCCACTCATTAACCAGCCTCCGGGATCTACCAGTTCTCAGTCCACCTCACTGTCCACTCACCCTGGCCTTGCTTCTTGAGTTCATGGATGCAGATGCTGTGAGAGACAGTGTCAGAGCCTTGCTGAAGTCAAGGCAGACAACATCCCCTGCTCTCTCCTCATCCATCCAGGAAGCTGTTTCGTTGTAGAAGGCAATCAGAGTGGTCGAGCATGATTTACCTTTAGTGAATCCATGCTGACCTCTCCTGATCACCTGATCACCTTCTAGTCATCCATATGGATAGAGACAGCCTCCACCTTAATTCCTTTGACCTGTGTATCAAAAGATTTCTACTTTTCTTCTCTTTTTTTTTTTTCTTTTCAGCCATCACTGACAGTTTTCCTTGGACAGGGGGAATAAATTATGTGTCATCTTTTGATGGAGATGTGTCAGCTGAAGCTGGTGTGATGTGACTCAGACTTGTTTCACTTGAAGTTTGAAGCAAGCCAGGCCTCCAGAAGTGAGAGCCACGTGCATGAACTCGCTCATCCATCCTCCTCTTCTCTTTCTCCTGGGTGGCAGAGCTGTGTGCCTGTGGTCAGTCCTGGCTGTGCACATCCCCTGAACCCATGCTCTATGTTTTCCACACCTCCTCTCAGAGGTAACTGAACAAGCCCAGAAATCAGGGTGGTGGAATGTGGGGCAGAGAAGCTAAAAGAGAGAGGAAGAGTTTGCCCTGTGTCTTCTGTTGTGATTTCCTAAATAATATTGACTAAAGAGTGTTTCATGGCACTGAATTCTAACACATCATCTCAGCCTTTTCCAAGAGTCCCCTGGCACATCTATGCATCTTTAATTAGTGGGGAAGGCAGAAATGTGATTAAAATGCAAAACCAGGGACATTCCATTGTTCACAGTAACAGGTTAAATGCTGCAGATTCATCCCTGTTACACAGAGCAGTTCTGTCTTGATACAAATCTTCCCAGAAAGGCCTTGAGGTCAAAATTTACCTGAGAGGAAAGAAGGAAAAGGAGAATGTCCAGAAAACATTCATTAATTCAGACCAGTGTTCTAAACAATAAATATTTCAAAAACAGCCAAAGGTCAAAAACTGCAATAAACCCTGATCAAGGTCACCATTTACCTCAACATAAATATCCTCTGAAAAGAGTCTGATCTTTTTTTTTTGCTTGAGCAAAGCTTAATAGAAAGACTTTCATACAAATATCATTAGTAAAAGGAAAAACAGTGGGAAAGCCCTTCAGACATTCCAAATTTAAAACCATTTAAAATGAGTTTAAAATCATGACCCCTTGAGATAAGTATTTCATCTAGGCTGAGTGACATGTACATTACATACAGTGCTTTAAAACCCAGAGTGAGAAAAGATCTCCTGACTTCAGCACATATATCACATTTGTGAACGTTGGCTGCTTTGCTTTCATTACACTTCCCTTCCTTGTCAGCACCCCAGCTAAAATAAAGCAACCCCCAGGCAATTTTCACAAACACACAGTGGGAAAATTAAACCATGACAATGTACATTCATATGTGGGGTCAAAGTCAATATTACACAGCTCCATTTACCTTACTTGAATGTGACTCACAAAATATACACAGTAGGAAGTACATATTTGAACAACTTTGAGAACTTTCTTGAATTAGCTTCAATTATTTGCTCAACACTGGTCCTTGGCATAGAACATGTGAAAGAAGAAGTAAAATTATTAATAGTAAATCCTTTAATTATGAAAATAAAAAAATAGGAACCTTCATTCCATTCCCCACTCACTCTCATTTCCAGTAGTTGCAGCTTATCATCACTTTGGAGCAGGTCCCCATATGTTAAAGATTCCCTGTTTGTAAGTTGCCTTTACTTCTGCAAATGTTCAAGGAATATGAAAAAATTGAAAATCAAGCTGATGTTCTCTGAAAGGGCAACCTTCTTTCCTAGTCAATAAATAGAGCCTTGAAATCCTCTTCTGACAGCCTTGGAATTGGACCTCTAGCACTAATGCCAAAGCTGTGATTTAAAGTTGTGGGCACAATTCTCTCCTCAGTTACAGCAATGCAAATCTTTAATTTCAAGGAAGTCATCAGAGTGACTTTGGGAGAGAATTGCTGGACTGCCTGTGGATGACATGAGAGCTGGAGCTTGTCCCAGAGTCCTTTAAAGTTTACCCCTTGGATCCCAACATTGCATTTTCACATTTATAGTTATGCCCCTATTATACATATCTTCACAGAGGAGCAAAATCTGTGAAGAACACCCACAAATGCTTTTGACTGTGTGGAAATCTAGAAGTGCAAATCAGCAAGAAACACTGCTGAGTTTTCCTCCCTAACCTGTGACATGCATTTGAAAATGAAGAGGTTATTTTTAATTATAATTGACATTTTTTTCCCCCTGGTTGTCCCAGTGAAGGCATTTATCTTGCTAAAAAAGTGATGCCACTTATAATGTTGCCACAATGGGAGCTCAGTGGAGGAAGCTGTGAACAGGCCTTTAGGGAGCTTCAAAAAGCATCTGTTAGACTGCAAAGTTTAAATCCAGGCAATTTGATTTTCCCAGTCCTTCTGAGGTTGTCTGAATAAGAGGGAAAGAAAGACCTTCTCCTCTGCCTGAACTGCAGCTCATGGGGCTGGGCTTTATGGGCAGCTCTGCTTTAGGTGGACACTTCCATGCCAGGGATGCAGCTCCACTCCCAAACCCCAGCCCCAAACCTTCAAGCTGGGACATGTTGCAGCCCCATGGCAGGGCATGCTGAAGTGTTGCACCTTGCTGTCTCACCCCCACTTTTCCCTGGAAAGAAAATATAGGTTTAAACTGCAGTTCAGACTCCTGAAACTGGGCCAAGATTTCCCTTGGCAGGTCTGTCTGCTATTGCCATGTTCTATGCATGGCTCTCTCTGCTCGTCCCCTTGCCCTTCCTTACCCCTCACCCTGCACCAGCCCCTGCTAAGTCATCAAATGTGGTTCAGGGATATATGAACATGGTCAGAAAACGCACTAAAGTGCAGAAAACACAGGTTTAAATTAGGAAGTGGCATCAGTTCGGCAGAGTGCAACTCTTTTCCTGGGGATGCAAATACCAGCACAGCAAAGCACTTTCTGAATCAGACAAGCTATTAATATTTTTAAGGGCTTTGAAAATAAATTTGAGAATTGGGAGGATATGCAGCATTGCAAAAAAAAACTCCTGTGAAGCTTTCTGTCCTGGGATTGTCCCTGAGTGCAGGCACAAATCCTGTCCCAGCTTTTGCAGTGTCTGCTGAACCAGCCTGTCCGGAGGTGATTATTAGTGCCAGCTACAGCAGAAGCAGCACCACATTTCTGTTTTTCTCTGCAAACAGACATTTAAGGCCTTCTGGCACTTCTATCATGCTGCAGGGGGGAAAGAGGCTCTTGGTCATCAGATCTGTCAAATTTTAGTAACTATCTGTACCAGGAGTGTAACACCCCCTGTAGGCAGCCCGATTGACACACCATGTCTCTCAGCATTCTCTTATTGAGACAACTCCTGTGAGCTACAGAGATCTCTGGGAAGCCTCAACTCTCATGACCTGGTGGAGGAGACAATTCTGAAATCTCTTCTGGGCTCCTGGAGAAGAGCCTGAGGATGATGAGGGCTGGGAAAACTCGACCAGGCCAAAGCCCAGCAATGAGTCTCAGTGCCATCAGGCCTTGTGAGATCTCCCCAGCAGCTGGAGAGGATGCTGATTGCTTTTTGCAAGGACCACTTTGGGAGGAGCTCTGCCTGCTGGTGGGTGACATCAGTGGCTTTTTAAAACAAGAAGTTCGGATCTTGTACTGTTGAGTGTTAGCATTGTAATAGTTGGTAAAACACTGCTTGGGCACTACAAAGTGTGCAGCAATGGAAACTGCAGCAGTCCATGTAGCAGTAATGGGCTAAATATACTTAAGGATGCAGCAGAATTTGGATCAGATATGTAGTTTACTGGGATGGTATCTTATAATTTCAGAAATCCATAACACTAGGGCTGAAATATAAATATCCTGTGCCCACTACAAAAAAACAGAAAAAAAATATTTTCAACTAAAGTAGGAAAAAGTTAAGAGTTCTGTGCAAGGGATAAAAATTATGTCATAATATGGCCAAAAAAATAAAAGAGTAGAGAGTGTTCCTTCACGGAGAAATCAATTTTGAGGCTGTATCTGCTTTAGCAGTGCCCAAGGGAAAAGTAAGCAAAAAAACTCTGTGGCATTATAGGGAACCCAAGCCAGAAGGTGAGGCTGGGCAGAATGTTCCCAGAAAATAAATATAGAACATCAAAAGCAGGCAAATAGGATTTGACTCATGGCCTGGTTAAGGCACAGGTCCCCTTCACAGGTAATATAGGGGCTGCTTTTTTACCAAGTTGCAGGCAAATTTGTAACCAAAACAAAACAAACCCAAAAAAAAACCAAACCAAACCAAACCAAAACAAAACAAAACAAAACAAAACAAACCAAAACAAACCAAACCAAAACAAACAAACAAAAAAAAAATTACCAGCGATGGAAATCCAGTTCTGGTCAGAAAAGTGGATTGGGGAAGATTGTACTTCATTATGAAAACACAGAAGAAAATACATGTGAAGATTCACAGGCAGCAAATAGCAGCATCCATCAGAATAAACAATGTTCAATCTATCCAGATCAGCTGAATCTATCAGGTTGTGGTAGAAGTCTATATTTTCTTTCAAGTTGTTGAACACTTTGCCATTTGGGCATACAGAGCTGGGTGGGACCTAGGATCAGAAACATGAGGGTAAAGCAAAAAATGAAGGTAGAAAAATTGTGCCTGTGTATATAAAACTAGCTGAGTTGGGCCTTCCCAAATAACCAGTTTCTATTGGATTCAAATAAAAGTTCAGGTTATTTGGACCTGTTGGCTCACCATGCATCACCAAAGCACATGTATTTTTATTGATTACCTCCATCCACACTACTATATTCTGTTCTTTTTGCTGCATTATTGCATTGATTTCTCCTGCCCAAATCACACTATTGATTTTTCCTGTTTCTGTTTCACATCTGTGCTTCTCTCAGCCAGCCAGCTGATATAGTAGGGAAAGTGTGAGATTAATTCTCAGCTTACAGATACACATGCCTGTGAGGAATCTACCTACAAGGATAAATCCAAGGCCACTGCTCTGTTGCAGGGCCTATGTGTAATGTTACATGTGTGATTTTTTTCTAGAATCCAAGGATTACATGGAAGTATAAAATGAGGATTGTGTGCAATCCTCTGCTCTCATTCTTCATCAAGGCAGTAACAAGAAGTTCAAGGCTAACACAGCTTTCAGCTGTTCTGCCAAAAATATGTTGAAGGTCAGTTTTAGTTAAAGTTATTAAGACACAGCTGAAAGCAAGACTTTTCTGCCAAGGATGGTTTCCAGCAGAGGACAGGATGTGCAGTTACAGGCAGCTTTTAAGGAAAGGAAAGGAAAGCACCTGATACATCCCATGCCAAGTGTCTGGATTATTTCAGACACTCTGCACCAGACATGTTGAAGTTGTTGGGAAGTCATCTCCTGACTGTGGATGGAGTGGGTAATTATGTTATTCAATCTTTTTTTTCCTTATCTTGAAATGTACAACTTTAATTGTAAACTCAACAGTTCTTAGTGACAACCAGAAATTTGACATGTATCAGCAGTGTTCTTTTTTTTCAGATTTTTGGTGAGAAGCCCATAGAATCACAGGATCACAGAACATTCTGAGTTGATGCACAGGAATTATTGAGTCCAACTTCTGGCCCTGCACAGCACCAAGCCCAAGAATCACACCATGTGCCCAAGAATATTGACCAAACACTTCTTGAGCTCTGTCAGGCTGTTTGTGTGACCAATGCCTGGGGGAGCCTGTGCTAGTGCCCAAGCACCCTCTGGGGTAAGAACCTTTTCCTAATATTCAACCTAAACATCCCCTGACACAACTTCAGGCCATTCCCTCAGGTCCTGTCACTGTCACCACAGAGCAGAGATCAGCGCCTGCCCCTCCTGTTCCCCTCACAAGGAAGTTGTGACTGCAGTGAGGTCTCCCCTCAGTCTCCTCCAGACTGAACAGACACAGTGCCCTCAGCCCCTCCTCACACGGTTTCCTCTCAAGGAACTTCACCATCTTTGTTGTCCTCTTTTGAACCCTCTCTAATAGTTCAATATCTTCCTTATATAGCAGTGACCAAAATTTGGGATATTCCACAAGAGAAAGAGTGTGTGTGTTTTTCAGAGTTGCAATGATATTTAATGAAATTACATTTGAAGAAATCGTTGTGTGTGCTGCTTCAAGCAGAGACACTTCCATGTCATGAGCTGAGCAATTCTGTAACATTTAAAAGATGATAGTCAGAATAGTTTATTGAAACTCAACATCAATACGGAGAAAATAATGTCCTGAGTTTTTACATGAGATGGTGTTACAAATTGTATATGATAAAATGTTTAGTACCCAGCAATTATTTTGTAAGTAGAAATGATTTCTCTTGAATTATAAACTGTCTCTCTGTGTACAAAATAATAACCTCATGCACAGTGCTGTTTCTTTCAGTCACTTTTAAACAGAAGCAAGAGAAAAGGCACACATAAAATAATCCTACCAAAGCAAGAATGGACAATTTGAATGCATGGGGAAAACAGTGTTGTCTGATCATTATTACTGTGCAGTTTCACAGGTCCCTTGGATGTTATTTCATATCAGCTTTATAGCCCTTTCATCCAATCCCCCAAGAATTTGTAACAAAATCTTGTAGCCACAAGGGAGTTATTTTCCTTTTCATATGAAAATCTCACGGTCACACTATGAAAATGGTGCTGCTTAGCAATCTTTATGTGATGCTAAACATTTGACAGACCTGTCTGTGACCATCTCAGAGAGGATTTACTAACATAGGGAGATGAAAGCAGGAGTTCAGCATCACCTTACACTGAGCTACTCTTGCAAATCCGTCACAAAACAAGGTTTTCCAAATTTTTTGCCCAGAGCAAGAAGAGCAGCACCAATATTGCTCTTAGGAGAAAAGGTAAGGGTGAGCAATCTTCTTGATTGCAGCACTGGCTGTAGCAATTACCCACCACAGAAACACCAACTTGCTCAGCTTGGTGGGACTGGTGAGCTCTGTGTAACTTACAGAGCCAGCTGAGCTCTTCTCAGGTGCTTGGGGCACCTGTTGTTGGGATCAGAGGACACCTCTGCTCATATTCAAGTTATACTAGCTGAAACAAAGAAAAAAAAATACATCACATAGACCCTTGGCTAAATATTCCAGGAGAAGCTCCCCTCTCCCCTGGGTGCAGCTGCCTGGAGCAAGTGCTGATCTCCTGGATGTGCACCTTCCCAGGATGTGCTCCTCCACCATGATCAGGGGTTGCAATTCCAGGCAGGAACAAGAGGAGGCAGCCTTTGCATTTTTTGGTTTCCTTTCCCTATCCAAGAGCAGCAGGGTGATCAGCAAACTTTTCCATAGTGGTAATAAATGTTGGGATCATGCAGGTGATGGTGACATCCTGCAGGTTCTCCATGAGGTCTACTGATAAAAAGCACAATGGACCATGACACACGAACTAAATTAATCTAAAAAATCCTTTTTCAGGTTGATTTTAGCTTGAGGTGAGTTTTCTGCTTGGTGTCTTCCCCAAGTCCTAGGTATAGTTAATTTATCAAGCATGATCCCAGGGAGCTTGTGTGCATTATTGCAGCTGGCTGTGGGCATCCAAGCAGCTTCCCAAATAAAGTCTGTGGTATAAGAAACATGAAAAGCAATGTGAATTTTAAGCTGCTCTCTGAAAATTACCTGAAATGGCTTGTTTTTCTGTCCTAACCTCTGTTAGAGTGTTTGTAGCATCCCTCCAAAGGCACAGACCTGCTTTAATGGCTGAGGCAGTTTTAGTCCCAGTTAGAGCTGCATCAGCAGATAATCTGCACTGCCGGGGGACATTGACTGCCTACCTCACATCTGTGTGATCAACCCATGGCTGTTTATTATTCTGGTATTCTCAATCCTCATCTTCTTCAGCCAGCAAGTGATCTCAAACCACTGCTTTCTAGCTTTTAAAATCAATTGATAAATAGCATTTCTTTTTTCTCCAAGGAATCAATGCACAATTACTTTGAACTGTTTCAAGAAAATAGGATTTTTGAGATACTGTATCTTCCCTTTGCTCCCTTCAACAAGCTTGATTTAAAAAACAAAGAGAAAGAAGAAGCACAAGTTGCACTGCAGACTTGACAAAAATTGGGATGTTCTGCAATCAAATTATTTTGTGAAACTGGAATCTTTATTTTTAATCTCAACTGTTTCTTTCCTTTGGTCACAGACTCCTGCTTCCACAGGAGAATGTGGAGTTTCCAGGCTTTCCAGGGTGTGTTTTAAATCCCAAGATGTACATAGTAAGGAATTTATTGGGAATTACCTGTGAAGAAATTCAGAAGAAGAAATTAATCAGATGCAGCAAGTTTAGAATTTCATGTGTATAGAACCTCATGATCAGAGTGTCTGGTGTAATGAGTGAATTTATTCACATCCAGGATATCTGATGAAGTCTTTCCTGACATCTAAGTTTTCAAAACAGGAATAAAGAGCTGCAGCACTGGGTCCATCAGGCAGTCAGTGGGAAACTCTGTAGCTGTGTTTTCGATGTCTACAGAAGGAACCAGTAAACCTTGCCCTGACAAGGAGGTTGCATTTGGGAGATGGACCCAGTGTAACTGGAATTGGATTCTAGAGGAAAATCCATACATAGACTCATGCCTGACTATTGTGAGAAATAACATTCTGAAATCTCTTTAGATATGATAGACCACAATGCCATAACATCACCAAGGAAAAGATGCTTTTCTTCTTTTCTTCAGACAGTTTTACAATTAATCCACTTTGAGATTACCTGGCGCTGATAGCACAGGGTTTGCCAGAGAGGTTAAATCAGGCGTCCTTGCAGCACGTCTTCCTCTTTGCAAGTCTGACTCAAAGAATGCACAGGAATTCCTGAGCTGCTTTCTTGGAAGAGTTCCTGTCTAGACAGAGGAGCTTTCCAGGGACTTATGTTAAAAACACTATTTGAGTATTTCAAAGGAAGGACAGAATAAAACCTTAACAAATGAAAAGGTAAATGACGTTTAAGGTTTCAATTTTCAGGATCTGTCTTATAATCACCTTTTCCAATACATGACCCAAACCCATAATTATTTATTTTGCTACTTACCAAGGGAAACGGCCATTAATCCAACAATCAGTGTAATATAGCGATGGTAAAAGCTAGAAATTAGACATAAAGAGCAAGAAGATAAATGTGGAGGACTTTTTAACTGCAGAGAATTAGGAAACTATTAAAGGAGAGGATATGCAGAATAAAAGGGAATAATACTAGGAAGTCATGATTATAATTTTATTAGTCCTGGGAGTTAAATAAAAGTGAAAACCTAAGAGAAAAGTCAGAAAAATGGGATTTTAAGGGTCACTTCTATGAGAATAACTGAGATGGATTTGGCTCAAGTGATAATATGGTCTGCAATCCCAAGGAACACCCAGTCCTGCAAACAACCTCAGGGCTTTTTGTCTTCATGCAAGCAGGACACACACATCTTTAAATCCAGGGGAGCCTGCAGTTTTACACATGCTAGTTAAAGAAACAGCAAGTTTCCCTGAAAATCACTGGGGTGAGGCGATGAAAGAAAAATGTTCAAACTGATAGTAAAGAAGCTACAGCAGAGGAATATAAAATAATGCCCCTGACTGCAGGACTGAGCCCTTGCCTTACATTATTTTGAGCACATTTCTTCTCCATTTAATACTAAAAGATAAAAACCGAACCCATGAGCTGCTCAGAAAGCTACATCTGGAAGCAGTCAGGCAAAGGACATGGTAAGGCCATTCCTCCCTGCTGGCATTTCTTGCTGTGTGGCTTCCCCTGCACTCTGACAACCTCTCTCTGTGCTTTCCATGTGACAGGCAGGGAACACTGCTCCCAGTTTCACCTTGTAAGGCTTTTCTGTGCCAGCATGTAAGGAGCTCCTTCATTCCTCATCACAGGAAGGAAAGTGAAACAATCCTTCCAAGGAATGAAATGCACTGAGTTTGCCTGTACCACTGGAGACCTCAGGAGACCACAGTAAATGAATAAAGGATCTTCAAATGATTTACAACAACAATTGTGGGATTATTCTGAATGCAGCAGAGGGGGGAGGCAAGGATGGAGTTGATAAAGGCAGTTAAATTAAATTTATAAACAGTACGGACATTGCCAAGAAAATCAGGATAAACACAAAGAAATTCTTTAAAACCCCAAGAAATTTCCAGCAACTAATGAGACTTCAATGCATGACAGTGGAAAAGTACAGATGAAACTGATATTTCTCAGGAAGATTTTTGTTTCATTGTTCACAACAGAAGCTGAAGGTCATTTTCTAGTGATTGAGATCTATTTTCCTTGGGGAGAAAGAAAAATGTTAAAAGGTTTCATGATTATACTGGAACAGATAATTAGGCAGTAAGAAGTTGCACAGATTGACAAGGCACTGAACCCAGAAGATTTCCAGGCACAGAAAAGTGGCTGAGACAGAGACAAGAATCTGTGAGCTGGAGCAGAGCAGAGGATTTGGCAATTACTCTACAATAGGGACTCAGTTCTGCCACCAAAACAGCTGTGTCCTAAACAGCTGTATCCAAAACATCTGTGAAGGTCCAGCAGTTATGACAGAGAGCATCCAGATGTGTGACTTCCACAGCACTAGTGAAAGCCAAATGGATGATTTCAGACACTTGATGCAGCATTAGATCCTGGTGTTTCTCAGTCAAGCCTTTGCAATTTTATTCAGAAGGTGGCTGGGACAACACAGAGCATCAGCAGAAGATGGTGGGTAAATCAGCTCCAGAGGGAATTGGTAGAAATCTAAATGAAAGTATGGAGTCATTTAAAGTTTGTATTAGGCTATGAAGGTAAGAATTAGCTTGTTCATGTTTCCTTTCACAATGCTAGTTAATCCTCTGATATATTTGTCTTTAAATATTCCAGTAACAGCAATATTAATTATCAACTCACCCACTGGCAAGACAGACTGTAAGGTCTTAATGACCAACCCGGAGGAAATATTTGTGAGTTCAGTTCTGAATCCAGCATTTCTTATTGAGTGGCTTAAGGCAAGCTGTTTGCCCTCTGAAAGACCTTCTAATTTCTGACAAAAGAAAATTCCTTCCTTTTGTGATACAGCTGTAACTCCAGCAATACATCTTTAACTGCACTTGTAATAGTTCATCTGGCCTGGTCAGGATGCTTCTTCTGCTCCAAGCCAAATTGAATTTCCCCTCAATAATGTTAACTGCCATGTCTATTGTCCTTTTCTTAGACAGATTTAACACATCACTCCTAGGACTAGCTTGGTGTCAATGGGCAGAGACCAACTGATGGCCTCTGTGGACATTAGAAAAAGTATAAAAGCCTGTACATGAAGATGCAGTTATTCCTTATGGCCTATTCCTCAGCCTATTCTGAAAGATGGCAGGAAACCACACTGTCCTGCAGGCCTGTTCTGTCAAGGCAGGGTCAGCTTCATACTTCACTGTTTAATCTCAAATGAATTGTAACAGTCTACTTTGGAACAACTTATGCCATGAGGCTGACTGTTTTATTTCCACCTTCATATATTTAAAAAAATAAGAAGGCTATCTTTTTGTGTCCTGGGTTTTTGGGAGTTTCTACAAACAAATCACAGATTCTCAAGGGTAACATTCATTCCTACAGGCATTACTGATTATGCTGAGTTGGATGGTGTTCACCATCACTGATTAGCTGCCACAGGATTTTCTTCAACAAGTGGAAAACCATGGACTTCACTGGAGCTGTACCGATTTGTACCGCAGGGAATGGAAATTAGTTGCCCCTGTACATTTTTTCTCAGCATGTGCCAGGTCAGGACAGATAAACAGAGACTTGTTCTCTGATGATGATAATTTCTTTAACCCTTATGTAGGGAGAAGATTTTCTCTGAAAACCACATGCTTTGCCAAAATTCAGTCCAAGCTACAGCCTGAATTTTCCTCTCCTGGATGTGAATGTTGCATGCAATCTCACTTGAATGTTTGTTGCCAGAAAAGTCTCTCTGTTTTGCCAAATGCTGTTTTCCAGCTATGGATACCTGAGCGTAGTACCCAGTTTTCATGACTGTCAATCTCTTTTCATTTCTCTTATCTTCGTGGGTGCTCTGCAAATATCAGGTCAGTTCCATATCTAGAGCTAGACTTAGTAGTCTGGTAAATACCTACAGAAAAGTGTGGACCACGTGGCTATAAGATGTCGTCACAAGTGGCCACTTGATCTAAAGGACTGTCAAACAACCAATAAGCCAAAGATCTTCCAAACAGGCTTTTTTGTGGACTGCAAACACTGCTCTCACTTGTTGCTTTTTGACACAATAGAGAGCTCTGCAGTGTGAGGGGGATGGCTCCTTCTCAGGAGCCTTGTAGGAAGTAGATTAAACAAGTTTTAGCAGCATTGTGCAGAGGCTCAGCTGAGAGGCTGCTGAAAGGTTAGGTCTCAAACACTGCCAGCCTTTTGGGTCTGACTGGATCATCCTCAATATACAGCATCAAGATTTATACAGATTGAAAGATACCCGAAGGCATGGGATAGAGCAGCCTGACCCATCATCAATATTGAAGGCACCTTAATAAGGTTAAAGTATTGACAAAGAAAGAATTTATTAATGTTTGTTACTCGCGCCATAAATACTGTCCCAAGCTAGCAAAAAGCCCATGTTTCTCATCTAAGAATAATTATCTTTTCTGGAGGAAAGCAGGCATAGGTTGTTTACACTCTGGGAGGAAAAAACAAGCCAACATAAATGTGTCCTACACTGTTGTGTCCGTTGCACTGAGACAGCACTTTCTAATGAGTCTATAGCTCATCCTGTGATGATGGACATCTAATTTATTCTATCTTGACATGACAGACCTGGCATAATAATATTTGGCAATTAGTCACACTCCAGTGGCCCTTAACTTAAGCAGTTTGCAGAGAAATGTAGGTTCTGATATGTCACTGTTGTTTCCTGTTTTTCCTTATACAAAGGAGTAGCAAAAAAGGCATTAAAATACTAAATCACTTATTGCAAAAGGCTGCATCATCAGCCTCTGAATCCTATTTAGCACTGCTAAATTACAGAACAGCACCAGTCCAGTACGTGCTGTTACTGGCTGATTATTTTGTTAAACAGAAAACCAAAATCAAAATTATTTGCACAGTTAGAAACTAATGTGGGATTCAACAGCATTTGCCAATATACAAAGATAAAGCAGAGCTTTAATAGGTCTGATTTGCTTTATCTAACAGGTATTCAACAGAGAAAACAAAACAAAACCTGGGAAAAGCAGAGATATTTACTGCCAGCAACATTCCATAAAAGTGGTGCTGGTTGTTACTGTTTCAGGAATGCAGGGTCACAAACTGCAGTGGTCCTGGAGGAGGTGGATTCAAGGTGGTGGTCAAGGACAAGCTATCCCAAAGCTGAAGCACAGTAGTTCTGGCACCCAGGAGGGAGAGAAGTAAAGGGTTTGGGGCTGCTCTTCCAACCCCAGTGCTCTGTGGCAAGGCTTGCTGCAAGCAGAGATGGCTGGTCCCCAGGACACAGACGAGAATGACAGAATCACAGAATATTCTGAGTTGGAAGGAACCCACAAGGATCATTGGGTCCAGCTCTGAAGCTCACCTAGGAGTATCAGGGTCAAGGATGGTCCCTGACTGTGGGATACACATATTGAGAAAGTAAGAAATTACAGCCTGAAAAATATTCCAGGCCGGAGCTTCTCAGCTCTGTTCCCAGCCTAATAAGCTGGTCCAGCTGAAGGCCAGGGAAAATCTCTCCAAGGATGATAACTTGGTCAAAATAGAGAGGAATTAATAACAAGATAGAACACCTGTTGTGTGCGTGACCAGGCCCTGGGAACGAGGTGTTTACCCTCTGAACCAATCATCTTTTTCTGCTCTTGGAATTGCAAGTCATGTTATAAAAACCAGTGTGTTTCTGAATAAACTTGTCTCTCTCTTTCCTGTCATGAGAGATGACCATGTAGCTGTGCATCTTATTTCTGCTGCATCTAAGGGGTTAACACCCCACTCCACGGCTACACCTGACAATCCTTTTTAGGGTTCGCAGATGTTCAGGGTGTAAGTGGCAAAATAAAAGAAGAGCGGTGTGATGACCACAGCTTAGTAACATAAAACAGTTTAATAATAATGAAAGTAAATATGGGAGGAGGCCCCAAAATCTGATTACAATAACCAAGGGAACAAGATCTCTTTAGGAGCTGGTGGTCAAAGACGAGGGTGAAGGGAGGTCCAGGGTTTAAATATGGGGTAGGAGAGGGGGTGGAGTTGAGGTAGGGTCCAATGGGGTAGGTGGGGTGGAACATTGCACCAACTGAGGGCCAATGGGAACACAAGGAAGGGAGAACATTCTGGATATGGGAGTGGTGATGGTTGACTAATGAATGAGGTATTAACATGGGCAATCCCGTAACTCTTTGGAATGTTTCTCTGGGGTCACAACTTAAACAAATGCTTCCCACAGTCTAGGTTTGGGATACAACTCTTCTTCAGTGATGGTTGCCTGGCCTGGAATACCAGTCAGGCTGGCTCCCACATAGGAGTGCTCATCTTACCTCTGTGAGTGCAGGTACACTCAGTGTACAGATCCCTAGCAGTGATTGCAAGCTCTTGTCTCTGTGTAGGAGCCTGGGGACCCCCACAGTAGGAAAGGGTTGGGGATGTGCACCAGTCACCTTATCCCAAGAGTCTGGGGAAGTAGATGGACTAGAGGAAAAAGCAGCACACTTTGTGAGATAACCATTGTGGATGATGAGGGACCCAGGCCACCTTGTGACACTGCTGGAGTAGACACAGCCGGCAAAGACCAACCCTTCAACATGGTAGCACAGGGCACCCAGAGGCTGATGAAACTCAGAGCACCTTTCATTCAGCACACCCATGGAAAGCATCTGGAACCATGTGTTCCATCTATTCATGTAAATCACCCCTGAGTTTAACTGGGAGAAGTGATGGGGAAGTGTTGCCTTTAGGAAAGGCTGCTTGAAAGCAGGTTTTGTGCTGTGCAGAGACTTGCAGGAGGCCATGGTGTGTCTCTGTTCCTTGTCTCCACTGACTGCTGAACCTGAGCCAGGGATGCCTCTGCCAGAGGTGCACTCTTTAGGGCAGAGCCTCTCATCCCCTGACAAGGCAGGACAAGCCCAAAGGCACAGCTGAGGACGGTGGAGGTGTGAAACCTTCATGCTTAGCACACCACAGAGGAAGGGCAAGGGGCTGGCAGCAGAGCCGTGGCACTGACTGTGCACAGGGAGCTGCAATCCAGGGTACAAAAATGGAGAAACATGCTTTCCCTTGCTTCTTTCCCCCTGGCAAAAAAAGTGCTACCTGTCAAAACAGTGGGTAAAGCCATTTCAGACAGAAATGCAATTTACAGTTTGAAGGTGTCCCTTTGAGCCTGTAAATTCCTTGGGGCAGGGATTATGGTTTTGATCTGACGTGTTAACCAAATTTAAAGAACTGAGCATAACAATCTAGAATTTCCTAAAAGATAAAGAATAATGATAAGAATTTCCTCCTTCCCCTCATCTCTGGAACATGTATCTTGCTGTTACAAAGCTCTTTTCTTGCGAGAAGAAAGCTATTTATAGGTTGAAACAGATTTGCAATCATGTGTGATAGAGAAGGAAACTGAGGAGAAATATGCAAACCAAAAAAAGCAATGGCAAAAATTTGCATAGTTCTTTAAAGTTTTCTTCAAAAGCTTCTACAAAATACAACCATCTGGTTTTTTAAGAATACCCTATGGGGGTAGCATGAGGGCTCTCTGTTCTTTTTCCTCCTGCTTTGTTTTTGTTTTTTTTTTTGCTACTTGTGGAACCGTCTCTCCCTTTAGGAGGAAAATGTGTGTAATCGTAAACTATTAGAGACAGACATCTGCATAGTAACCTGTACTGCTGTATTCAATTACTCAGTAAGTATTTTAAAGCAGTTAGTATGTGCCAATTTAGCTCATGATGAAAATGTTTGTCAGAATAATATGTTTTATTCTAAGCACCTGCTATTTAATATTTGAGAGAGCTGGAAGTGTAATAAGGAAAGAGGAAAATATATGCTTGCAGCTCAAACATGAACTGCAAAGGCAATTCTGGGGTGAGAAGTGGCAAAGCTGAATGGAGACTAGACCATTTTCCCTCCATTTGTAAGCCAGGCACAGAATGACAAGCTAATTCCCAGCAGTCGAATGCGACAGGCATGGCCATTACTGGGGCTAGTTAATCTCTCAATCCATGTCTCCATCTGATGGAAACAATGCAAAAAAAAAAGCCAGAGCATTTTTGCTGCCTGCATGCCCCACATCTGTGACTGGTACTTGGTCAGAGAGCCCAGGGACTCTACAGTGCCCCAGCTCGGGGCTGAGTGGGATGGGGGTGAAATGTGCTGTGGGGAGATACCAGAGACATCCATTGTGTGAGTCCTCTGCAGAAATGCTCCTTAAACCAAATGTAGCTTTGAAAGCACAAAGTCTTCTCCCACTTCTATGCCAAGATGGTCAGTACAGCAGCCAGGCCATTAGTACACAGCATCCAAGGTGGGATTTAAATCAGCTGCTGGAGGCCATCTGGGATTTCCAGGAGTGAGGATGGGCCTGGAGTATGGCATGTGGGGCAGGTGACACATATGGCAACTCAACGTGCCCAGAAGCCATTCTCTTTATTCTATGAGCTTTCTTCTGCTGATGGGCCAGGAAGGACTGGTGTGCTGTGGTGGCAATGCAGCAGACATCTGCTGCTTTGATTTCACTTCCACTACTGCTCTGCAACAGCTCAAGTTAGCATAATCTTGAATAGATTGCTAAGTGTACAAAGACACCTAAATAGGTTTTAAAATCAGATTTTCAGATTTGGGTACCAAAAACTGGATTTCTGAACCCATCTTGAACCATATAAACAAATTGTCTTGGTTCCATACAGTCTAANTGGTTCCATACGGTCTAAGAAGGCAACAATTCCCAAAGTCAGTCTGTTAATTTAGATGCTCACTTTTGCATTTGGGAATTAATTTTAGACATTCATTTTTTTATCAACTCCTGACATAGCTCTGCAGAATTCACATGAAGGCTGTGGTGGATTCCTAAGCTCACACTTCCAGCTGTTTCCTGCCTGGAACAAATTATAAGTTTCAGCCAGCCCTTCTGCTGCTGGAAATTTGCAGGGTTTCACAGGCTGAAATGCAGAAGGGATGCCATGAGAACAGCTCAGGCTGCCAGGAAACAGCCTGAGCACAGAATCCAGCTGCTCAAAATGCAGCGGGTGTGTCCTGCAGGATGGCACAGAGATGCCTGGATGCCTGCAGAGAGGAGATGATGTGACACCCAGGGCTGTCAGTGAGCAGGCAATGCTGATGGGTGTGCTCCTGTTCCATTCAGAGTTTTACCCTGAACTTCAGCAGCAGATGCAAAGCAGGGAGATTAGAGAAGCTGACACTGCTTCAAGAAGGGTGCTGTGGTTTGGGCAGTGCAGTTACCCACGGACAGAGCTGCTCCTTCAGGTTGTGCTGAAGCTGGAAAAAAAACACAAAATTTGGGGGCAGGATCTGAGCTGGAAGCTGCATGGCAGGTTCAGCCTTCATCCTGCCAGCTCCAGCAGCAGCTGAAGCCCTGCTTGGGGCCTCTCCTGGGTGGATCTGAGGTGAAAATTTCCTCAGGTGACAGAAGGAAAAATACTGAGCAAGCAGCTCACAGAGAGGAGCTTTTCTGCAGGGGAGCTGGCTGTCCTCCCTTCCACCTCAGCCTAAAGAAAAGCGTGGAGGCTCAGCTCTCCTCCAGTCACTTCCATCCTCACAGTGAAAGCAGCTGCCCTTCAAAACAAATCTCCACTCATCTCACAGGAGCCTGAATCCACACTGGCCTTCTTCTCCTGCGTCCAGGACAAAGAGAGTGGCATCCTTCCCTCTCTCCAGCTAAAACTAAACAAGTACAGGTCTTTTCCAAATAAAATTCCATCCAGTCATTCCATCCTCAACCATTCAGCTAGCACCCATGGTGCATCACAAGTTGGGGATGCTGTGATAGGTTTTCCCCAGAATATGAGAATGTTAAAAAATAAAGTCTCCTTTTTTATATTTTCTTCTGACTTTTCACTGGGCAATATTTTTGCCCAGTCTGGCTGATGATCCTCAATCAGTACACTTCAAAAAAATTGCCAATAACATCTGTAGCTGTAGGTGGATACTGTTTTACTGTTTTACTTGTTTTTGTAAATTCAGAAATAGGGTGTTGGAATAACATTTACAGAGAAAGTGTCAAACCAGCTGAGGATTTAAGCATTTATTTTGTCCATAGAAGTCTTCCCCTAACACCTTCCCCAATTTATAGGACAATGGAGAAAAAAGGGGAACTAGTCCAATACTCAATTTAAATCAGTTCATGGTTCAGTGAAAAGGCCAGTGTCAGCCAGGCATTGCAGTTACACTCCTAATAGGGAATGGAGTTCACACAAATAAGATAGCAGAAAACTAATATAAATCCACATGGATTAACATCAAAGATCATAATATGAATTAGCTACTTTTCTTTATGCTAAAATTTGTCCATTATTATAAAAATAAATGATTCAACATTTTTGTCAGTAATCTAACTCCAAGCCACAGTGCCCCATACCAGTGGTAGATAACCAGACCCTTTATAGAGATAAATGGCAGTAACTACATCAAACCATGAAATAACATTGCAGCAGCATCCCCAACAATGGCTGTAACCATTAAATTTCTTAAAGATGAGTAGGGCAATTGATCTTACTCAACAGATTTAATTGTCTAGTCCTCCCATATAATCTGAGGTGTGAGACCAGAGATGCCAGGTCCTCACACAGAGCTTCCCACTGCAAGAGGGAAGCCCTGAAGACCAGCTTCAAAGTTTACTATTCCACCCTGCTTGCTTTCTTCCCAAGTGTAACTGGACATGTTTTTTTCATTATAATTTTTTCTTCTCTTCTTTGGTCTGTCTTCCTATTTCTCACCCAAACTTCTGCCTTTTCTTCTTCCCTTTTTTCTTGTTTTGTTCTCTACCTTTTCTTTCCCATGTGATGTTTGTTGTTACAGCACAAGGGCAGCCCTGTCCAACAACCAGGTTTCACCTCCCAGACGAGGATTGTCAGATTTATGTCTTCTGAGATTCTTGATAATGAATCCAGACCTCCCTCCCCAGCTGCCAAGATAGCTTTGCTCCCTGCATTCAGTCTCACCTCATCCTTGAAACCAGCAGCTTCACAGACTTCTGTAGGATATTGAAGACCTGCTCCCTGAGAAAATTAGGAACTAGGATAGTCTGAAGCTTATGTAGAGTAACATCACAGAGCATGAGCAACTGTTTTGTATGAGGAGTGAGTTTGTTGACTGAATTGCTGACAAAGAACTGAAGCTAAAACATGAACTGGTGAGATGAAAGACTGACAAATCAGTTCTCTGTAGTCCAAAGGTCTCAGAGCTGCCAGGTGGTGAGATTATGTTCCCTTCCCTTTGCAGAAAAGCCTACTTGGTGCAAAAGAGTCACTCCCCAAGGGCTTTGGAGAAGTGAGCAGTAGATAAGGGATGGATCTGCTCCCCAGGCAGTGGGTGAAGGGCACCCCAAAGGTGCAGAGAGAGCCCCAAGCTCTCTGGCTTGCTGTGAGAGGGGAAGCTTGAGGAGAAGGCTTTGAAGTGGGGGATGTGATTGTTCCCCTGCTGCAGGAGGCTGCTGCTGAGAGCCTCTGGTTGCCAGGCTGACCTGACCTACATTGTTAATACCAATTGCCAGCAGGCGAGTCAGGAGGGCTGCTCCTACACAAATCTGATTAGGTGGAAGTTATTTTTTCTCCCCACTCTGTGCCTAGAAAATTTCTCTGTTTGGAGAAGTTGCCTATGTACCGGAGGACAAGGCATTGGGGCTGCTTTTCTGTGCTTAAATGGCAGCAGCTCTGTCAGCACTGCAACCCCAAAAGATCTGACACAGGTCACCAGCCCCACACTGCAGAGTCCCTGTGGGGGCTGTCCTGCCCTGGGCATCTCTCCCTGAGCTAATCCTGGCCAGCAGAGACAGGTAAGCACACCCCAGGTTGTGCCTGTGTGTCTATGGAACCTCCTGCAAGGGGACAGAGGTGACATCCCAGCAGCACACCCGCCCACTTTCTTACCTGCTACAGCATCACTCTGGCAGGGGCAAGGTGTGCTCCATGTCCAGGGTCTTGCTCAGCCCCTCTGTGAGAGGCGAGGGTGGAGTTTGGCCTGAGGAGAGCTGTGTGCTTCCCTGCCTGAATGATAATTGGGGCAGCAGGGGTGTCACCCCTCTGCTCCTCTCAACAGCAAATCAGACACCGGGGCCACCCAAACATTTGCAGCTGGTCCCAGTGGTGCTGAGGATGCTGCTCCAGGGACAGGAAAGGATATTTCTGACAGCAGCCGAGGCCGCTGTGGTGCCTGGGGAACCAGGGATCTTCCTCCACCTTCTACACCTCCTCGCCCATCCACTCCCTTTTTTTTTTTTTTCCCCCGT
>VWZS01000465.1:1678021-1769758 GCA_013397075.1 Rhabdornis inornatus
AAAAAGCGTTATCGGTATTTAATTGCTTTGGGGTCCTCGCGGTGATGCTGAGCCCTCGTGCTGATGTCACCGCGGTTGTCATGGATACAGGTGAACAAGCCGCGACATCAGCGCCGGGATGCAGGGGGTGGGAGGATGGATGGGGATCTGGGGAGGGACCTGAGGCTGGGAACGGGAAAGCAGGAGCAGCTGCACCGCCAGGTGAAAGGAGAGAGCGCTTCACAAAGGTATTGAGGCCAAGGCAGCGCATTCCCACTCCGGTGTGAGGTGGGAAGGCAGGCAGCCCCTGGCATTAAACCCAAAACTCTCCCCCCATGACAGCCAACATCTGAGAGAAAAGCCCAGGCGGACGCCCCTCCATGTGCACTGTAATTAGCGAGACAAGTAGTGCATTTCTTCAGTTCAATCTCTCTAATAACTAAGGAGGGAGTAGCAGAAGGGAAACAATGGGGAAAAGCCATAAAAATAGATGTACTTATGGGAAAATGTGTGGGTTTATGTGTGCAAAAGACCAGCTCTATATGTTTGGAGGAAACAAAAGAAGACAGTGGGACCAGGGATCTGTTCATGTGCATCCATAAAAAACCCTGTAAAGAACTTTCCAAGTAGCACCAATAATAATAATATTAAAAGAATTCCCTTTTAGAGCATTTGCAGAAGTAGTTCTTCTGCCTGTTCCCATTTCCCTTCTCTCCATCTTCTCTTGCTGAGAAGGAAATTAAAATGTATTTTTCATACAGTATCTCTAGCACTCTTTTGTGTAATAATCCTCTTTCTGTGAAAGAGGCAGGTCAGCAATAGCTGCAGGCTCCTGCACAATCAGTGCTCATCTCATAAAAATCTCCAGCTTTCCCTGGGATTTTCCAGCCACAACCTATTAAGCATTTGGCTGTGACAAGAAGCCAGCCTGAGGGAGGGGCTCTTTCAGATGATGCCAGGGCAAATTTGTATTTATTTATGGAGTGGTTGCATGGATTTTTTTTGTAATGGAGAAATTAGACTTTTTAAAATTATCTATTTGGTTTAAATTAATCTTAATAGGCAGTTAGGGCTTGAGACACACTTTAGCTTCTGGTTTAAATTTATTATTCTAAAATGCAAGCTTAGTTTTAATTTTGAGAAGACGGCATGCAGTGTGCTTTCCCTATCTTACTCCCCTCCTTTAACGCCTGACTAAAGGTGTGATTTGCCAAGATTCAAAGGAAGGTCAAATACTGGTCTCTAATATATGAATACCAGAACAATGATTTACAGCTAAGCTTTGCACTAGGGCTGACTGCAAATTTAATATTTCCTGACAGCAAATTCCTATTAATTTAAATCCAAATGATGGGTTTCAATACAAATATTTGCTCAGAACAGTGATATAGAATTTTTGAAACTGTGAAAATGCAGTTTTCTTGTAATTATGTAACCAGAACTCTATTTTCTGAGGTTCAAAGTGTCTTTGTATTGCAGTTCAGGCTAACTAGAATGCACACACATATACAAAGGTATAGTTGGAATGGAAGTTAAAAGCTCTGATTTGTGTGAATTGATTGCCCTGGTTGGAATTGAAATTAAAAGCTCTGATTTATGTGAATTGATTGCCCTGACACCTGACATTTTTTTTCCTTAGGAAATATAAGCTTTTTCCCTGTTCAGAAGACTATACACAGTATTTTTGGCTGAGACTGATGCCTTTCATACGACCATGAGTGTGACAAACAGGATGTTGATAAGATATTTATTTTTCTTTGAAACCACCTCATTTTGGTGGCCACCACCAAACTCCAGATGCGGAAAGCTTTCAGCAGCCTCTGCAGGGATGCCTTTGGTTTCCCACCACAAAATGTGCAGCATGTGCAATGTGTACAACGTGTCCCTTGGTGTGCCTGTGTCTTGCTCTGGCAGGGCTGTGCTGGCAGCTGCGTGGGCTCTGGGGGGTCCCAGTGCCCTTTCTGTGGAGAGCAGGGGGCAGCCAGGCTGGTAAAACCCATCCTCTCCTGGCAGCCCAGATCTGGGGATCCTCCTGGAAAGACACTGCTCCAATCTCAGACATAATTCCTTAAGCTCCTCTTCTTCCTGGCTCCCAGGTGCAAGTTCCTATAAACTTTTTATGTAAAACTTATACGTGAAAATTCCTGGCTGAGGTATGACTAAGGTTGCTGAGAATCCTGTCTATATTTCGTACCTGCTTTAGTTTGAAACAGTGTTTTTCTTTTGAGCTCTAGAGGAATTGCAAGAAAAGTGGAGAGGGACTTCTCACAAGGGTGTGTGGTGACAGGGCAAGGGGGAATGGCTTTAAACTGAAGGAGGGTAGGTTTAGATTAGATATTAGGAAGAAATTCTTCACTGTGAGAGTGGTGAAGTACTGGAACAGGTTGCCCAGAGAATTTGTGGATGCCCCATCTCTGGAAGTGTACAAGACCAGACTGGATGCAGTTTTGAATAATCTGCTCTAGTGAAAGGTGTCCCTTGTCCATGACAGAAGTGTCGAAACTAGGTGATCTTTAAGATACCAAGCCAATCTATGATTCTATGGTTCTCTGATTCTATCTGGCCACAGTCTGAGCTGCAGTCCTTACTCCTACCGAGTAAAATCAAAAAACATGTGTGAATTTGAGGGATGGAAATAAGACATTAACTTCAAAGAGAAGAAGCAATCATGTCTTCCTGAAGAATGCACAACATGATGCATCCCAAAGGAGTGGGCTCACCAGGACAAGCAGGGATCCCTTCTACCACAAGATAACCTTGCCAGGACTGTGTCTTTAAGGGTTCACAGACAACCTCAGCTGAGGCCAGGTTCTGGTTTAAAACCTCACATGTTGCATGAAGCCAAGGGTGTCTCTGAGCCTGCACAGACCTCACACTGAAGGGGAAAAGTCAGAGCACAGATTTAACATATCAAGGACCTGGTGCTTGGTATCCACTGGCCTTCTCAGCCTGCCCAGCAGTGTGGTCACTGAGAGCAGCCAGGCATCTGCTTTTGACAAGGCTGGAGATCCTGGCAGGTCCCCACCAGTGCTTGGTCACAGCCACCCTCTTCCAGAACAGGGTCTCCAAAACCAGCAAGAAGGTGTCAGTGAGGCACAAGACCTCGAACTGCATTGCTGGGAGTGTTGGGGCCAAGGGAAGTGAAAGGCAGAGTTCAGTTTCCATAAATACAATTTGTCTTGGGATCCTTTCATTCTTCTTGTTATTCTCCACCCGTTCTCCCCCCCACCCTCCCATTCCCCTGCCCTGATTCTTTTTCTCTCCATAATGTTTTTAACTTAGAGCAAAGAGAGAATATTTTGCCATCCTGTAAATAATAGTAGGGTTTTCAGCTCCTGCTTTTCATCCACTGTGTGAAGCACAGCAGACTGTGAATAAGCCTATTCCAAACAAACATTAAAAGCACATTGTCAATTTAAGTCACATATGTGCCTAAAGATGTTTCATACTCTACTGTCACAAACAACACCTACAATCTGCTAGAAATTAATGGGATAAGAGGATGCAAAGCACGTCTCTCTGGTTCAGTGAGCATTTGATGGACACCATGGGTGGGATTTATATCAAGTCAGCAAGTTGTTCCCGTTTGAATTTGCTGAATTTAGCCACAGTGCTTTACTTCGTTTCCAGCCCTGCCTCCATTCCCTGTCTTGTGTGAAATGAAATAAGTGATTTTCAGCTGAGGTTCTCACTGGTAGTGATCTGTGTCATGAAATCATCTCACACCAGACATCCTGCTTAACTGCAGGTTCTGGAAACCTGATAGCTGAGCCTCTGCTGCACAGCTGCTCGAGGAAACGTTTGTATGTGGTTTCTCAAAGGCATCCCTTCTGCAGTGAAGGGTGCTCACAGGTGAGTGCTAAAATAACCAGCTGGGCAGTGTGGGGGAAATTTCTGCTTTGTATCTGTTGCCTCTACTGCTAATTTCCCTCCCTTAGCCTAAGCAAGGGAAAAAAAGCCACCCCAAAACACACACACACAAAAGGAAAAAATAAAACCCCTATGAAAAAAAAAACCCACAGAAAATCAACAAAAGAACATTTCACCCCTAAATGACAGTGAAGCCTATAGAATAAGGATATCTCTCATCTATTTTTTTTACCATTGGCTGTCACAGCAGGAAAGGCACTGTTAGCTTTATAAGTGTTTAGTTCCAAATGGGGAAATCTTTTATTTTCACCTCCTTTTTCTGTCTTTAAATTAGCACTTGGAGTGTTAGTCTTTGTTGCTGCATCCCTTATCAGCAGGGCAGGAGAAAGTGATTGCCTTGTATCTGAAAACTACAGTGAAATTAAACCTTAATTAGTTGTTTCAACGGGGCATGATACAGACCTTGAAAGGCTTAAAGATACATGTTCCAAATTGGTTTCAGGTTTACCGTGAAGGTCTGAGCATGTACACCTTGCATGATTAAAAAGAAGTACACCAAACTTTCTTCCAGGAAAAGGTCTGATCATTTACTATGATGTCATTAATGAAATCACAAGAGGAAAACTAGAGAAGATTTTCCATGCACAGTCTACCATTCCCTCCCTCTGAGATGACAGGTCATAGCTTATTTATGCACCACAGTCTCCCCAAAGCAGAGCGAAAACAAACAGACAAAATAAATAGATGAAAAATGGCAACATAAGTGTTTACTCATTTCTTGCAAACTCTCTTAGGGGAAAAAAATGAAACCTTATGAAAATGTTAATAAGAAGGGGCAGGAGGAAGACAGAGAAACAACTGGATGCCCATGGCACCAAACACAGATTTACCAAGCTCTGTGGCAGACAAACACCTGACCAAAAAGGCATTAAATATTCCAGCCTCACTTTCTAGGGAGCGTTTAGCAGCTCGCACACTCCTGGGTGAACTAGGCCTCGAGACACTGGAGAAGCTTCCAACCCAAACAACTGTCACATTCCATATTTCCCATAATAGCAGCTCTTAGCTAAAACCCCATGATTCGCTTGGCCTGCAGGAACCTGCCAAGTGACTCATGGAGCGGATCCTCTCCCTCTGTGCCTTCCACTTTCCTGGAAAGGAGCATCACAGCAGTAACACACACGTGTAAAGTGGTCCTACAGCCTCAAACAGCTGAGCTGTGCTCAGTTTTGCCTCCTGATGCTAAAGAGCAGTGTAGGACCACTGCTGTCAGAGGGACAAGGCACACAAAGACAATCCACAGCTCCCCGCTCCACTGCAATGGTCACAGGGGATGCAGCTGGGCTGGAGTTTAAAGGCATCAGTCTGTAATGGTGGTATCTGCACCACTTAATTAGTGGCTTGTCTTCATTTTCTTCTGTCTTCACTCAGAGTCAGGATAAAAAACATGAAGGAGATGGATTTCTCGTGTTCGGACTTGGTTGTTCATTAAATCTTATCTAAAGTACAGAGAGTTCTGCAACACTTCTAGCTACCAGCTAAAAGACAGCAAAATGGAGGTCTGAATGTTGTTAGTTACAAGGTCTTTTAAAGCTGAACGGTCCAATAAAGAACTAGCACTTATATTATTTATATTTTTTACCTAATAACCAAACTCCTGTGACCTGCGGTGCAGCACTAGCTATCCAACTAGAAACTACTACCCAAAACCATGAAGAAGGAAGAAGACAGAAAGGGGACAACACCCAAAATCCTCCATCATGTCCCATTCTTATTACTATATTCTAAAACATTCAAATTCAAAACCCTTCACCATGTGAAATCACACACTTCTATTCTAACTACACACCCACGATTTTAACTCCATCACTCAAATTTGGAAGCCTTCTTCAAGGCCTCAGGTCAAAAGCGGTGCTCTCCTGGAGAATCAGTGTCAGAAAGCACAGAAAGCTCAAAACTCCCAGGTTTCTGGGAGCCAACATAAATCCTTTGGTGAGAATGCTGCTCTTTGCAGAGCTGATCACAAGGTGATTTTGAACCAGGGCCTTCCCTGTGGCAGGTGGCTTCAGCAGTAAAAGGACAGGCTCCCAGGGATGTGATCACAGCCCCAAGCCTGCCAGAGCTCAAGAAGCATCTGGACAATGCTCTTGGGCACATGGTGTGGTTCTCAGGACTGTCTTTGCAGGCCCAGGACTTGGACTTGCTAAAGAGATCCTGGGGGGTCCTTCCAACTCTGGATATTCTATGTTGGTATGGTTCTATGACTATGAAGACTTCAAGAGATCTCTCTGCTCTTATTTCTTAAAAACTTTCATACAATAGTGACAGAACAGTAGATGAATACAGCAAGATGATTTAGTTTCTATATGCCTTGGAAGCATATTGGAGTAGGGGCAATGTGTATCTCAAAAATCTCCATTATTGTTCATAATAATCAGCTTAATGATGGAATCCCAGGATGGTTGAGGCTGGAAGAGACCTCTGGATGTCCTTCCAGTATGTCTGTTTCTCTTTAGCACTTGGGAGGCCAGGACTGGACCCAGTGCTTTTTACGTGTGGTTTGAGGAAGGGGGAAGGATCTCCTGCCTTGACCTGCTGGGATCACCCTCCAGGTGCAGCCCTGAGTCCTGCCAGCCTTCTTTGACACAAGGACACTTTGCTGGCTCATGTTCAGCCCTGGCAACACAGCTCTGGCACATCAGCCTCTCCTCCAGTCCGCTGTCACTGGCATCCTTGCTGAGGACAAACTCTGCCCCATCATCCAGACCATGAATGAAGATGTTAAACAGGACTGATGTTACTGGTCTCCAACTCGACTTTGTTCCATTGTCTACTTCTTTTTTGTCACATATAAATTGTGTGAACTATAAAATGCAACCATGAAATCATGTTCATTTTTCTATGTCAGCTGTGATACCAAGAATTTAAAAACACTACCACAGAAACTTAGACTAACAGAAAATGAAAACTTGTTCAAAAGGGAATTTCAAGGCCTCTTCTGTGAAGGACAGGAAAACCAAATGAACTTTATGCTCTTCCTGCAGTGAGTTTAATGAAGAACCGCTCATTAACTGGTTGAGTGCCTTACCTAACAATCACTTGGGCTTACAGAACTGTAATTTTAGAGCATGGAGAAGTCCTAGATAAAAGATTTTATTTTACTTGCAGCAATATATCCTCTCTTGATACCAGCTCAGAGAACAGAAACAGTGAAAAAATTAGAAAAGGAAAAACAAGGTGAATTCTAAGTATAATAATGTTGAAACATAAAAGAACAATTTTGTACCTACAGGGATCCTACATTTCATATATCCTTTATTCTGGACTACACAGAAGACAGACCAAAAATTCTTCTTTAAAATATTCTCTGTGTCTACAAAAAGATAATCATGACTATTTGCCCTTCAAAGAAGAGCATTCAAATCATCTGTTGTGCAGCCAAATGTCCTATTAATGGCTGGCCTCAGGAAGTGTAGCAGACTGAACACCAGTGACTACCTTTATTGCTGAACAAGCAGTTTCTCCTTGAGGGAAAAAAAGAAAATAAAAGAGGGGGAAAAAATCCCCCACAACCTCTCCCCAGACTCCACCTTGTTACCATTTGCAAAGTTCTGGAGAGAATGGATGCTTGACAGCATTCAGGTAAGCAACTTCCTATTATCAAAGGTGTTATGCAAAACCTTCCTGGATAAAATTTGTGTTTAGAAGGGTTTCTGTGATTCAAGACAGTGTGCTCTACAAAAGGCTTTTACCTGTGCTCACACAGGACATTTAAAGGATGTTTTGGTGGAGGAAAGGCACTTTTGCTCTGCACTTTGATGCTATTTGTTGAGAACAGGATCTTCTATTCCTGTGCCAGCCCTCTCCAGGAGGTTGCCCCCTTCTCTTCCCAGGCACTCGTGCTGCTGTTTCTGTCTCCAGTGGGGGTTTTCAGCAGCCTCAGCATCTCATCCTGCCAGGCCCAAGCAGGAGGCAGGGGCTGCAGAATTTAAAATCAATGTTAAACCTTCAGAGACACAACCTGAATGCAGTGTTCGCCTATTACAATGATTTCATGATCTGATTCCTGAAGTGTCAATTCCTTTATGTAATTTCGGCTGTAACAGCTTGATATTGACAAGAAATAAGATGATGTTGGATCCTGTGTGACTGACATCATTTACTAGCAGGTGTCTGAGAGATGCATTAGGGATGCCACTGCAGAAGTTCCTGAAATAAACCATGTGGAAATAAACAACGTTGAACCCTAGAAATAAACAATGTTGAACTCTTGAAATAAACAATGTTGAACTCTTGCCTCTTTTCCCTCCCTCCCAGCACCAGCTAGCCCCTGGAGGTGGATCCTGTGACGCAGTGCCCATCCCTTGGGATGCCTTTGGGCACATCCTTTGGCACACCTGCCTTCCCCCCTGGCAGCACCCACACCTTGCACAGCTGAAGCCCTGCAGTGCTGTCATGCCAAGACACCATCACATCAAATCACATCTTCACACTGCCCAGCTGCACGAGCAGTGAACAATTCTCCTACTGGCATGCTATGCCAAGGCCAAGGAGGCTCTCAGAAGAGATTTCTGCTGCTGCCTTCTCCCTGCTGCATCACTGGGCCACAGGGAAGATTCTCCTTACAGAAGGCTACTTCTGTGGCTACAGCTAGAGCCAAAACCTGCTGTGCTCTTGTTGGGCACCACACAAGCAGCACATGAACAGCCCCTAACAGCACCACAGCCTCTGGGAGAAAACAGAACCCTGTTCTTGGAGACCTACTGGGTATCCTTGGAATGGTTCTGTGCTGGGAACCACTTGGAGCACTGTTCTGCTTCATTTTCATGTCAATCAGCAGTATCCAGCATGGTCAGGGAACAACAATGCTGTTGGTAGGCCAGATACATAAAAACAGGGCTAAGAGAGAGAAGACATGATGTACCTGATGGTGCAGCCTCAGCAGAGCAAATAAAGATTCATGCTGGAGTGTTAAAGATGATGCATCTGGAAAAGTTGTGTGGAAAAAGCTACTCCCTGTAGTACTTTCCCATATGCTTTGGCAATATGAGAGAGAGAGAGAGAGAGAGAGAGGGGATATACAAATGTCACACTTGTTTTAGTACTGACACCAAGCAATGTATCTCTCTGCAGAATGCAGGTCCAAAATTTTGACAAACCTGAGGAAAACCTTTCTTCCCTGTCACATACATCTTGCATGAAGCATTTGAGGCAGATTCCTGTCAGGAAATGTCTCTGGAGCCACTAAAGTCACAAGATGTGTGTTGGGTTTTGTTTCACTGGAAGTGAACCACTGTGCTCTGGACTGCAGGCACTTGTATTTGGGTAGTAAATCATAACACTGCCCAAGCATGGAGCTCATTCCTCGGTAGAATGTGACCAGACTGATTAATCAAACATACAATCCTCCAAAATTACGTTTATCTGTTCTCTGGTTTGCCTAAACATGGTCTTACATTTGCGCCACGATGTCCTATGAGTGTTTCCAAACCACTTCTCTGTTCTAAACCTGGGAATAAAAATAAGCACATGTGCTTTCAAAAAGAGGCACAGTGATCCTAGAACTGTTCATATTACTTTTGCTAAAAATACTTCTGGCACTGACCAAAGGTGATCCGGCTGTTATGTGGGGCAGCTCCTGTGACAGATGAGAATAAATTGTTTATATGCTTCATTTGTTCTCATGTTACAGCACTAACAAATGCCATGCCTCTCTTCAAAACCTCATTTAGAGAGCTTCCATCCCAGGATCATATTGTTTGCAACAATTCTCCTTCAAGAGTTAATTTTGTTCGAGGTAAGGACAGAAGGCCAGGCTGCAGCCCTTCCCAGGAACAGATCCAGTCCCATGTAGGCTGCTGGGAGCTAACCTGGCCCAGCAAAGGCTGTGGGAAGAACTGGGGTTCCTCAAAATCTCTCGAAGGCAGAAGAAATGTGATTTCTGCTTTATCCTTAAGGCCCTCTCACACTCAGTCCATCCACCCCTCACTCCAAGGCCCTGCCTCAGGTGTCCTCTGCATTCCCAAGGCACTTGAGCAAGGTGGGAGGGACCCAGTAGTGCACTCATTGAAGGTGTTGCCAGTGGCAGTGGTCAACAAACAACATCACTCACAATCCCTCACCAGCCTTTGCCTGTGCTCTGAAGCAGTGCAAGCAGTGTTTAGTCCTTGGAAACACTTCATGATGGTCTTAGCTTTCTAAAACAACTTTTTTTTTTTTTTTTTAAGAGAGAAAGTGGGGGGATGCAGTAGAGGTTTGGTGTTAGATACAGCAGTAATCTGGCCTCCCTTTGATCATTTTAACAAGGGGCCCCCTGGCCTGGAAAGCCCCAGGGTACACTGCAGACCACAGCAAAGGGAGATGATACCCTGCCTGAGCACCTGAATGCTCTTTGGCTGGGGAGGGCTCTGTCCTTATCATTCCCCCCGTCATTTAAGTAGGTGTTCTTTCACACTCCCTCTCCTTGCAACAGTTCAGTGAGGGTAATTTAGAGCCTCTCAGGTACAGAGAGGTGTCTCAGTGGTGTCTCATTTACTCATTTCCTTACCCTATGTGTGAAATATCACAACTCTTCTTTCCTGATGGCTTGAATGCATCGCATCCAGTGAGGCTGCACAATGGAGAGCTTCTGAAGAACTGCAATAATGAAACCTCTCTAGTGCTTTTCATCCAGCGTGTAAAACCCAAACTTGTGGCAGTTTTATCATCTCTTCTCTACCCAGGCATGAAACATCAACATACAAAACACTCAAGTGCTCTGTTCCTCAAAGCTGTCTCCAGTCAACAAACCCCTGCCACCCGTAAGGGATTAAATTCACACTTTCTGTGACAGTCAAAGCCGTAGCTGGAAATCAGCTGTAACACACTCAGAACAGCTTCTTTAGCTTCTGAGAGGAAGGTGCTGTGTTCTGTGTGTGTGTTAGATGTGAGGTGGCCCTTGCACCTCATCTTTTGTGCTCCTCCAGGCTCTGCTATCTACATCTCCACACAGCTGATGTACTACAAGGCAAAGGATTTCAGGCTGCTGTGGTAGCCAGGTTTTGGATGACTATTTGCATGGGCACTGCCATTGTTAAATGATTTGTGAGGGAAGGATTCATGCTCTGTTTCTGACATTTGCCTTCCATTGCACCCACACAATTGCTCTGCTTATAACAGTTTCTGCAAGGAAAAAATCCTTTAGAAGTACATCATTATTTTTTCTATCATCAAAGAAACCAATTTTACCCAGAACCTTATTAATAGTGGAGGTGGAAGTGGAATTGCAAACACCCAGCAGGCATAATATGCTTGGGTTTTTTTTTGGTTTTTTTTTTTTTTTTTGTTTTTTTTCGTTTTTTTTTCTTATTAATGCTAATCCCACATTGCTTATTGCCTTATTGGAACAGTCTGATTAGAACAAAAAGAACTGATATTAGCATTAATTGAGAAAAGTTAATTTTACAATGCACTCAGGTAAATGGCCTGTTTGGGACAATGCAAAAATGATAAAACTCAGATCTTTGTTACTGTTTTCAGGGGAACATATTAAGGACTGTAATTCTGCATTATATATTTTTAGTTATGCCTCTATTTTTCTTCAGCCAACAAAACAGGATTATGTCAGAATAATATTTTCTTTAATTCTTTCTGCTTTGTTACCAAGTAGTGATGGATGATAGTTGAATATCTACAAACTTTCTTTGCTTTTCTACCCATTTTCTGGACCTGCCTCTGGCAACATTTATGTAGATTTAGCACTGATCCCATTGATGGCAGTCTCTGTTAAATTTACCAAGATTAGGTCATGGATTTTCCTGTCTAGTTCTCTGATGAGGACTGGGCTGAACTGATTGACCAAACGAAGTTCTCATTTTTAATGTCATTCAGAAATTATAAAAGGTAAAATAAAACTAAGCCTGCAAGAAGGACAGCTCCTGGAACCACCAGAGCAAACAAACAGGACTCCTACTTCCATTTGCTTCAAAGCCTGTGGAAAATAATAGTCTTTAAATTAGATGCTGGGTTATCTTTCAGCTTTTTCAGTCTCTCCACTTGGGTTTGCCTCTGAAGAAAAACAACATCAAAGCCACACTGCGGGAGCAGCCAGGTCCTACAGCCCTCCTGCTTGGGGCACATCTCACTCCTGCCATGCCTTTTGTACCCCCTGAAGTGAGACAGGGCACCTCCAGGTGTTCTCCTGTTAAATAAATGTTGGGAGCAGAAAGCTCAGGGTACATAAGGACTCATGTCAGGAAAACCCCTAAGGGCCATGCTTCTCCAGCCTTTCTTCTACAGAGTTTCTTTTGTGTGAAACACTTCACTGCCTCACTTGGTTGACAAGCTGAGAGGGCCAAAACTTAGATTATTTTAAAAAATGAATAATGCATGAAATTAGCATCTGTGATTTGTGCATAAAATGTGACAAATTTAATATATCTTTTAAAAAGAGTTTTGTTTTGCACTTAAATACTTAATTCAGTCCTTCTTATATAATTACGAAAGTGAGATCTCAGAAGAGGTGGACAAAGAAATCTCATTATTTTAATTTTAAAGAGTTTTTTTCATCCATATTGCCCTTTGATTTTGACAGTTGTGTTTTTCTATGTCCTAATGCATCACAGGGTTTGGGCAATTTAGCATAGAATAAAAGGAACAAAATTAAATTATAAAACACCATTAATCTTCTCTCTGCTATTTGTTTGCACCACTAAACTTTCGTGTGTTAAAATTAATCCCAAATTTCTGATGGGGATGGAGCATGGAAATCATCATCATTATTTTCTTTGGATTGCTTTTCCCTCCTTGGAGTAATTCTGAAGAATGGGGCCTTGACATTTATCTTCGTTGTCCTTTTGAACCTTGAAATTATAATTCATAAAACCCTTTGTGACAAAATCCTAATGCCTTTAATGTGTTTCATCAAGAAGTTTTAAAGAAGCCCTAATTGCTTATGCATCAGCCTCTTCATTGTAGGGTTGATGATTTCCTACTCCATCCTGGTCTTTCTCCTAAGGAAGCTGTGCTGAAAGAAAAGGTGTTTTCACCTGGGCAGTGAGTGATGTTTGCCCAGACAGAGGGTCCTGAGGATCAGAAATAGCTCGTGGCCAGCTGGCCTCAGCTGAGGTGGGGTTAGGGGCAGCCACATCCATCTCTGCACCTCTGTGCACCCCTCTCTTTGTTACCCACAGAAACCATGCCACGTGTATCTTTTTCTTCTCATGCTGAAGAACCTCCTCAGCTTTGGACTTGTGCACTTCAGGGGACTTTCAGAAGGCCATTAGCAAGTTCTGGATCTGTCCCCTTTGTCACAGAATGGTTTGTGTCAGAACCTCAAAAATCATGCAGTTCCAACTCCTCTGCCATCCTACTAATTTGCTGGGTCTGTTTTTTTGAGGAGTGTGAGGACATAGGAAAGGTTTATATTCTCTTCTTCTTGGTGTCCACCAGTCTGAAGGACATAAAGGAGTTCAATGGTGTTTAAGGGGATGGTATTAAATAAAGTGTTCATTGAGACACTTGGAAAACCAACCCAACACCCACTGCAGTGGGTCCTGGTACAAATGTCACTTGTAGCCTCCTCTGAGTGAGGCTTTTCCCCTCATTCTGTAAAAAGCCATGCACAGCTAACAGATAAATAGGAAGGGATGAACTCTGAAGGACAGCACCCATCTCTTTTCCTGAGCCCTTTCCTAGCTACATGCTGCCCTGAGAAACAAAGACAAGTTAAAACCAAATAATTTAGATCTGTGACAGCACATTAAGATGTTTCTGAAAACTGAAGCCCTCCAAGACCTGAAGAGCTCGTGGTTTGGCCCAGGTTGCATTCAGATCCCAGTTTTTTGGGTAAGGAAGTGTTCAGGCAGTTCCTGCCCAGCAGCTGGGGAATTGTTCCTGCCTTCCTTTACAGCCGAGCAACCACTGCCCCCAAGTGCCCATTTGGAGTCTGATTTTTAAGTTGGGGGTTCACAAGGTTTTTACAGAATCACAGAATGGGTCAGGCTGGAAGGGACCACCGTGGGTCATCTGGTCCCACCTCCCTGCTCGAGCAGGGCCATCCCAGAGCACACGTGGCACAGGATGGTGTCCAGATGGGTCTGGAATATCTCCAGTAAGGGAGACTCCACACCTTCACCGGACAATCTGTCCCAGTGCTTGGTCACTGCACAGGAAAGAAATTCTTCCTCATCTTCATCAGGAAGTGGAACATCATCAGTGGAACTGACATCACTTTCTGCCTGTTCCTCCTGTCCCATCGCTGGACCCCATGGAGCAGAACCTGGTCCATCCTGTGAGCAGTGCTGGGGCTGGAGTCAGGACACCTCGCCAGCCTCTCTCAGGGTGTTCTCAGCTGCTCACAAAGCTGAGTCACCGCCTTTAGAATCCCACTGCCTGTTTTCTCCCCTCTCAGCACCTATTGCCTTTCAGAAACCATGTTGTTTTAATGTCTCTTTTTCCTATGGTATTGCCTTTAAGTCCTACACAAGGAAAATTTATTCCTTGAAAGCCATTTCACTGTCAACATCAGTGCCAGACCATGAGTTTTGGTCTTCCATACACTGGAATAAATAGGTTTCCTTCCTGAGCAATGGTCTTTGTCATCCAGCATCATTATATCTATCTTCTCTTTGCTTTTCAAATCAAACAAATGCACTCTTGGCTTTCTCCAGTATTCATTTTCCCATTAAAAAGATATTTCCCCTGTAAAACTCAGCTCCTTTCTTACCTGAGCAATTACCTCTTTCTTACTGCTTTATTCAAATCTACTGATGCTAATTAAACACATTCCTTTAGTGTGCACAGTGCATCCTAAATACAGTATTGCTTTGTGTTTAGGATAGCTGTATAAGAATGGATTAATGGCATTTGAATCTCAGGTATCTGATACTACAGTTGAATTAAACAGCCCATGAACACACATTACAATAACATATACTTGAAATGAAGGATGGAAAGAGATACCACAATAATGCTTTCCAGAGTAGATTTGTGATTTGTGCTAACCTGACTGTAATAATTTTGCATATGTAGGCTGATGTGCCCATCAAAAAGGTTGGCATGAATACCAAGAAAAAAATTAGATATCAGTATATTAAAAGCCATTTTCTTTCCCTGTGACAGAGTCAGCCTACTCTGATCCATTTATCACTACCAGAAAATCAGAGCAACTGATTCAAGAGTTCAGAGAGTTCAGTTTGTAATGTGTACACACACATTAGGAAAAACATATGGAGAGGCTTTCCCTGTTCAGGCCAGTGAGTAATGCAGCAGTGTCTGGATTCCTCTCCCACACAGTGAGTGATCAAGCAGAAACCCTGCTGGTAGGTTGGGTAGAGGGAAAAAATGTCCTGTTTTTGTTAATGTGGTATTTTGCAATCGGGTCAGCAGCACTTCTGAGGCTGTTTCACCAATGACTCCCCAGTGGTATCATGGCTTTACAAAACGTGTCTGGAAGCAGCAAACAATTGCCAGCAGGCAAAAGAGAATTTCAAGAAAAAGGAGAGAAAATCACACACCTGGCTGTTCTGCCCAGGGGTGCAGTTGAGAATCCTGCAGCCTGTGGTGCTCAGGGGAAGAGGATTTCAAGGGAAAACCTCTGGAGCAAAGTTCTTGTAGGTGTTGCTGGGAGCTGCTGAGCAGGTCCATTCTCAGTTGTCAGCCAGTCACTCTATTTCCACCTCTTACTTCCTCTTACCTTTTGACTACTTTTTTGATCTACTCTTTAACCTTTAAGTACACAGACTATAAACACCCATGTTATTCACTGTTTCTACTGAAGCCAAATCACCAGTGGAAATGGAGCCTTGCAAAAACACCAGGCCCTGCTATGCACTTAAATAGAGTAAGAAATACACGGCCATAATGACTGTATTTTACATCTTGAATTCTCTCTTTCATGTCAGTGGCCATCTAATTTCAGAAGTATCTACAATGTGCATGGAAAAGACCTGTGTGAACTCCAGGTGATCTTTCATCTTGTAAGGATAGTGTGCCACAGAAATAGGGAATGAACTTTTCTTTGGGTTTTTTAGTTTGCACTTTTGCTTTCCACCATCTCAGCATTCCATGCTATTTCCAGGTTATCTCGTGCCTGTATGTGACTGAGTGTTGGAGGAAACCTGCACCTGATACATATGAAATACAGAAAATCTCAGGGGAGGAATGAGCCTATTGGGAAGTGTTTTTCTCGGGGACGGCTGTTTCACTGGGCTTGGTGAAACAGGGAAAAGGGCCTCATCTGCTAGGGCAGCCAGGGCATGAAATGCTGCAAAAGCAAGGCTGAGTGCCTTTCCTTGGGTGAAAGGCTGCTCTCCATGAGTGCTGTCAGGAGGTGTTATTTCCAGAGCTGTGAGCCTCTTGGTTATCCATTCCTCTTTCACACATACCCTGCCTTTCGAAACAGACAAGCCAATTTCCAAGCAGGCTGAATCTTATTAACTATACAGTCCAGAACAGCAAAATGCATTCATAATTTACACACAGCTGGAAAAGCAATTGTAAACTCCAAAGCATTCAGCATTACAGTTAGGTTTTGATTGTGTTACATGGTGCTATGAGCTTTGGAACAGATTTATCTGCAAGTTAAAAAGTCTGAGTATTTGGTATCATTGGAGATTCCCCGCTTCCTAGATAGCATGTATCTGACTTTCTAATATATTTGCTACCAAAACTAGGATTGAGCCATATGATACACATTACCATCTCCTTTTCTACACTGCATTGACTTGTTTGCAGGCCAGATCTAACACAGATACCACAGCAAGCTTCTCAGACAAACAATGGGTTGCAAAATGTGTGTTAACCAACATTTTATTCTAGTCTTGTAGTAGCAGTACTGTAGACAGGATTGTGTTCTTCACTGTATCTTGGTTTCTTTGTTCGAATCTGTTTCAACTGATTAGCTGATCATTTGTTTAGAGCCGATAGCCAGGGTACCACAGATTTAAAATCCTTGTGTTCACTTTCATTCTGGTGTCCTGTTTCTCACTAATTGAAGGGACCCCTTTTCCTCCCCCCTGCCCTGGTTCCCTCTGTGCACCTGGCACTTTAGCTGCTCCCTTCCCTGCTGCCTTCCAGGTCTGGGGTGGTGCACAAATACCCATGAAACATTTACCAAAAGCCTCAGGTGCACCTGTGTGAGATCAGCTTCTGCTCAAAATGAGCTGCAGATCACAGGGATGTTGTGCGTGTTTCATTAACTTTTCATCACATCTAGACACAAGGTTTCTCCACCAGAATTTTCCTTAATGAACCACCTGAGTATTCATTGCCAGACAGCTTTTCCCACACTGAACTGCTCTCTGGAAATTATCCCGTGGAGTGAATTGCACTGTAGCTTGTGATAGGAGCAGCAACCTTCTTACCCTTCCCTTCTGACAAAAGACAAACCCGCGCAAACGTGCACAGCCTTGAAACTGGAATTCTTGCTCTGGGATGTGATCTGAGGAAAGTTGGATTAATTCAAACCAGTGCCTACCAGAAAAGGAGGAATCTTCATCTTATCCACATAGACAATGACAAAAATAAAAGGAGGCTGGGTTTGAACCTGAATTTGTGGGACAGATCCAGCTTTTGGGCCTTGCCTGTATCAGGAATTAAAAGAAATCCAAGGCTGGCCTTGAGCACCTTGGGAGCAGCCCCATGTGGACATGCAGTGGCTTCAGCCTGCAGGTGGCACATGGAGAGCACCAAGTGAAGAAACACAAATGCACAGAATCCCCAGGGGCTGGCCATAATAAAGAGAATTTCCTACCAATTCAACCCAGCCTTTGCTTCCCACAGTTCCGTAGCAGCTCTCAGGTGGCTTGAAAAACCTGCTCACAAACGTGTTTGCCATCAGCGATGTGCTCAGCGGGAAGGGAAGGGAAGGGAAGGGAAGGGAAGGGAAGGATTTTTGATCCTTGTTTAAAACAGAAATATCCTCCTCCAGATAAAACTGATCTATAAAATCATGATAGCTAATGAAAGGAATGTATAGAAAGAAAAGGTCTTCTACACTGGAGAGCAAACATCTGCAAAAGGAATTAAGCCATTTCTAATGTGGCATCCATAGCATTTAGGCATTTGTCATGGCTTGCAACAACAAATACATGAGTTTGATTATGTATTAATTTATTATTACACCAATGGGATACAAGTGCGTAGTTGATTAGTCTAGTTTTGGGGACTGAAAGTCATGTTACGTGAAATTAACATCTTCTGAAGGTGCAGGCCATGAACTCTGAAAAGAAATAATTCTGTACATAGATAATAATAATAATAATAATAATAATAATAATAATAATAATTCTGTACGTAGATATCATCACAGCACCACAGTGTCAGGCCTGCAGAACAACAAAGGCCAGTGACCAAAGAGAGAGGACAAGCTGTTCCAGGCAAAGGGCACTGAAAATCACTGGACTTTCTCCTCCCACCCTGGGCCACCTCTTCCTCTGGCCTTCTGGTTTGCAAAGTCAGAGTCCTGGCAGTTCCAAGCTGTTTAAATGTTGTCAGCTAGGCAATAGTTCAGCAAAGTCCTGGAGGACATCACATTCATGTTCTGAAACCCTTGTCACTCTCCAGGATGAGAATCAGGGAAGCTCATCTCAGTGGGCTGCTCTTATTTCAGGCTTTTAAATTAACTTTGTAGAAAAACAGATGAAGAACAGTATGATCCATTTTTTTTTCCCCCTTGAGAGAAGACATTAACATATAGACGGAGGCATTTTTATCTTATATCAATATTGACTGTTTCAGAGAATGAAAGTTCTGGCAGCAAGTCCACTGACAAACCTTTAATCAAAGTAAGTGACATAAAAGACTTTGACAAGGCTGGTGTAAGTGGCACTTTGTTTGGCATGACCATAATTATGTTTTTTGTCATTACTGTGGTCAACAAAAAAAAGGCTTCATGGCCACATCACTGACGTGATTGGGCTTTTTTTTTTGTCCAATTTACATCAACATTAACAAGATATTGTCTGGTGGCTGGAGTTCACTGTTAAGATAGAGGAAAAACACAGAATCATAGGATTGTGTAGGTTGGAAAATACCTCTTAGATTATAGAGTCCAACCATCATTATCCCAGCACTGCCAAGTCCACCACTGCACCTTGAAGCACTTCCTTGGGCAGCATGTTCCAATGCTTGGCAACTTTTGTAATGAATAAATCACAACAAATAAACTGGTAAACAGTTACTGCCGGTGGTCATCTCCTCTCTTGACCTCTTCTCCCATGTTTTGGGTCTTTGTGTGCTCATCTCTTCAAAACACAGACTCAAGTCAGGAAAGTTTTTCTCTTCCTTGTGCTTTCTACTTAGGGCTTGCATAGCTTTTTATTGATTTTCATGATCCTCAATTTCTAGATAATTTCACTTGTTTACCTTACCCATACTGATATTCCCTTTACATGGCATTCCTTGTTGAGGAAGTAAATATTCAGGACTCACAAAAACAAAACTCACATGTGGGGAATTTAGAAGACTTGGCTGTAACAGGAGAGTTACAGCTGGAAAACAGGCAGCACCAGCAGGAACTGGGGATTTCTCTTCACCTATTACTGCTCCAATTATAAGGGCAAATAGTTAGAAAAGAAAAAGATCCACCAGGCCTCAAATAACAAACCAAGTGAGGCAAGCACTCCTCAGGCCTGTGTCTTATTTTTCCCCATTTCTATTTATTTACTTGCATCTTACTCATCATCCAGTGCCTCTGAGCATGCCCAGCCCTCTTTCCTTGCGTAGCATCTCCTTGGATAATGTAGTCTGTGCAGATTGCAGCCTGCCAAACTGCAGACTCATCAGGATGGCAGAGGCACAACACGAGGAGGTGCTTCCCCCCTGTAATCCCTTACCATTAGAGAAGCCAATAAATACAAAATCTTCATTTACTTTGAGACACCCTATGGCAGAGCAGATCAAGCTGCCCTTTTCCTTTGTTACAGCTGTGTTTTCTCTCTGCAGGATTAACAAGTATAACTGTGGATTTGGGGTTTCTGTGCTGTCAGGGATTGCTTGCAGCCATCCCAGCCCAAGTGCAGCAGCACAGCTGTACCTGGTGCCCTGCTCATCAAACCCAGCAATCTCTGCTTCTTCCTCACTGAAAAATCCAGGGCTGCCCCCTGACTCTGTGTCCATGCCTGGCTCACACATCATGTGGAAGAATGTGCTTCCAGGAAACCAGTCCTTTTCTGCAGGGCAGACAAGGCAGTGTTGTGAGATAAAAGGAAAGTTTACTAGGCAGCGCTGATTTAATGATGTTAATAAACCACAGCTATTAGTCCAATTACATAAGAGCAGATTACCTTGCCAGCCCTAATACCAGGAGATGATAAATACAGATTAATCTCAGCTTCTTTACCGTATCCAGTTCTCCAGATAGGGAATTAAATGACTGAGTTTATCTTTTTGTAAATTGCTCTGATATAGTTTAATTCTAACTTACAGAGAGCTTTCTGCCCAGCAAGGGAAATCCTTAGCTCTCCCCTTAAGCAGGGCTAAAACTGCTCCTAGCTTGCAGTTACTTGTAGGCTGAAAAGTGAGAACTTAAAGTGGTTTTCCCAGATTTTTTTACTTAAACATGTGGAAAGGAAGCAGTGTAGCCTGTGTCAGAAGTGTAACATTTTGGGCAGGTCTGTTTCCAAGCAGCTGTTTGGGGAGATACTCAGCTCATGGGTACCACTGCAATGCTGGCAGAGGGGGGGTTTTCTGCTATCTTGTCATGGGAGGGCTCCAAAAACCAGAACACTGTCACCATACAGTGACTCTGCTGCTCATCATAGAGGCAGCAGACAGGATCTGAGCTGCTGAGCCAAGCGCTTCCAGGCACAGACAGACTTACACATGGCACTTTCCCTCCAGTGTCAGTACTTCAGTCCATGGCTCACCCCAAAATGACCTGTGCTGCCTTCCAAATGACGTTTTTGTGCCCCCAGAGCACCCTGCTGGCCCTTGGTGAGGCAGCAATGCAGGGGTGGGGGCTCATGCTGTCTCATGGCTTTGAAGATTTGCTCTCAAATAACTGCTTTCAGCTGACTGAGCTGAGGGCGAGTGAAGAGAAGGGATCCCATTCCTGTTTGCATCCAAGGTGGCATTTAGCTTAATTTCCTGTAGTTATACTTTGTCATTTGAGCCTGTCCCTTGATCCTTGCATGAAGGACTAAACAGCAGTGGCCACCCCAAATTACAGTGCTGGAAGTGATGGAAACCCATGCTTTGAAATTTATAGTTCTGCTAGAAATAGGTAAATAATTTTAAATATATTTAAAAGATTAGTTCAGAGTTATTATAATTATCCTATTCTAAAGTGTATTTGCAAAAATAAAAGTCCTGGACATCGGTCTTTCAGGCCAAGTTTCATCTCAAAATGAACTATCACAGCACTTACTATCACTGTGAGACTGTTAATTATATCTTGGCAGAAACTGAACCCCTATAATTAGGCTGATGTGTTTGACAGATTATTTTTCACAAAAAAATTGACCACAAGCAGTTCTCAATCAACCTAACAACCTTCCCATTTGAGAACTCCTATGCAAATGTAAAAGATACAGTTCATCTTGCCTCTCTAGTGGGCTTGATATGATTTGGCAAAACTTACAGAGGAGCTTGAAGCCAATTTGCTACTGAAACGAGCTAAGAGGTGATGAAAGAGTTTTAGGTCTTGGGCTGTGAGAAGGCAGTTGGCCACACACTTAGACAAATGGAAAAAAAAAGACATTATTGGATGAAATTACAAATATTCCCAGAGGATTCATGTACCCTGGAGTGCGTTTCCTTTCAGAGTGCAAGGACAGCCAAATGTCCCTCAGACTCAGCCTTTCATCTCATGTCCTTGCAAAAGTTACTTAACAAAAAATCACACAGCTCATAAGCTTTTTAAAGTAATCAATAATTTTTTAAGCTTGTAAACATGGGCAGTTTGACCCAGTTTGCTCTCAATAACTGGAATTTGCTCCTCACGTGCCCAAATTAAGGCCATGTGCCTTGGCTTAAAGTCTTCTTAGTGAGGTTTAAGCTGAGGGATGGTATTTCACAGCAGGGAGGAGATAAGGACATGCACAGGGGTATCGAGAGGGACTGAGCTGAAGGGAGCTGGCTCAGGGAGTGCAGCCACGTGCCTGCATTTGGTCAAAAATATTCTCCTTGTGTCTCACACTGAGTCCAGCACAGCACCCTGGTGTGGAGCCAGCTCTGTCCCTTCCCCATGTGGGGGCCTCTCTCTGCAGGATGAAGGGATATTTGATGGATTGCTGGACAGTTTCAGAGATTTCATTTTCTTTTTGCAAGCTTTAGTTTAGATTATCATATTAAAGTGTAATTTGTGAGAGAGGATGTTTTCTGCAGGATTTTATCTGTTCTAGACCAATAGAAAGGCTTTTTTTTATTTTTTAAACAAACATGGAATCAAAAGTTGACTTGTTGAAGGACAGGAAATATGCTAGAATCATGGTCCAAGGACAACACTCCTATTTAGTGCAAAATCACTAATGCCTTCTATTTACTTACTAGAGCTGCCTCAACAATACCACAGGTCAAAAAATGATCCTTGAGATTCAAAGCCCCTTTTTCTTATTTAATTTGATTTGTGAAATAAATGTGATAAAGATACATGGCTGCTAAAAGTGCACCCTCACATGGAGCAAACGATGCCTTTTTGGCTAGGAAGACAAAGAAAGTTGGACTGCACACAGACTGAGGAGAAAATCTGGGCTGTAATATCCACAGAGGAGCAGATGAACAGCTTTTGTGAATGAGGCTAATGATGAAGGGTTTTTAAATTTATATTCCCATAACTGCTATGAATAATAAACATTTCTGTTGGTACAATGCCCACTCGTTTCAGCCTGATGAGAATTCCTACAAGGCTCCACTGTGGTAACTTCTCTTAACAACCAATGACAGTCTGTGTTTTCCATTATCCTGGAATACTTGATATGTTTTTATTACACTGGATATCTTGGCATGACTGATATGCTTCTGGATGCATCAACACCCAAGGCTTCTTTTTGTCACAGGGGTGAACATTAGGATGTTGGTAAGAGATATGAATTTCCTTGTGCCTCATTGATGTGCAAAGCAAGCTCTTTCCATAATTCCTGCCTTTTCTCCTCCCATGGAAATACATTTCCTAAAACTTGTGAAGCTGCGGGCTTATTTATTTCAAACTCTTTTCTTCCAGAAACCTTTGTGCCTCTTAGAGTATTTTTACTGCAATACCTACACTAGTGATCACCAGATGAGCACTCTGAGAGAGTGAAGTGTCATTATCTTCAACTTTTCAAGCAGACAGACTAATGCAGAAAAGGAATTCATTGCCCTTAACTTCAGCTTGTGAAAGTCAAGCAGCTGCTACAAGCTTGTTTTACATGTAGTCCTCATAGGGACAGATCCCTTCAGAAGGTGATAAATTCTGTCTCTCTGAGGCCCTTTTCCCAAGAGTGGGACAGTTCATCTTCTGGAGGTGCCTAGGATCTGGCAATACCAGAATGCTGTGAAAGAGCAATGAACACTACCAGGATGCCTGATTCCTTCATTCAGTGTCTCTGCCTCCCTGTACAAATGCATATGAGAATGAGAACATGAATTGTTCATTCCACCACTGTAGGTTTCGCACAATAAAATTTTGCAGCATTTTCTACTGTTTATTTGATCGTTTATTTTTCTGCATGTGTGTATTTAATTTTACTGTGGATCCAGTGTTACACCTCAGCAGATTCCACTGGAAGGTTTTCAGGGAGTGACCAAAGTTGGAGCAGGTCAAGAACCGTGTGTTTTTGCTAGAAGCACTGTTGGTTCAGATGCTGCTCTGGATTTCACAGTTTAATTCTTATTTTGTTTTCTCTGTGTGTGTATTATGATTTGCACAAGTATCACGCCTTGGTAAAGGTTGGTACAGCTCTTGCCTCAATATGCCAAGACTCTGTGCACATTTACTTGTAATGTATGCACAACTGTGAGACCTCTCGATTGCCAGCAGTGTCTGGATGCTGGGAGCATTTCTTATTCCTTTTTTGTTTGTAATTCTGTATCTTCAGGTGTGGAAGAAAACTGCCTGCCAGCATCTGTTTCACTATCTGTTGATGGTTAAGAAAAGTTGAATCTTAAACAGTTGTTTAAGTTTCTTTCCTAAGGAAGAGAACTGTTTAAAAAGGAGACATATTTTTCAATGTGTTTCTTTGGTGGACTTAAAGATATGGAAGATTTCTAAGGCTTGGAAAACAACATGCTACCACTACTCTTCCACTGTATTATAGATGTTCAGGTTTCTGAAGCCCATAAGTACATACATTTTCTCCTTAGGGTAGTGAGTTCAAAGTATTGAAATCAGAATTTGACATAGTTCATAAATATAGACTTCATTACGATCCACTGTTAATGGTACACATTTGAATTTTCCATCTATATTTTTGTTTATATCTCAGGGAAGCAGTGATTTCTGGAGTCCAGAGAAGCCAATTTGCAAGCAAGGAGGAAAGGAGATTCTTTATAACTTCCAATCTGAGCAGGGTGACTTTACAAAGACGGAACAGACTGGGAAAAAAAAATGTCACAGAACAGGCAGGATCGACAAGCTGACTCCAGCCAGCAAGTTCACCCCTGCCAGCTCCAGCCTTGGCTCCCACAGAGCCCATGGTTGTGCACCTTCAGAGCAGAAAAGAAGCTAAAATCATAAAGGATAAGCTTATCTGTGCAAAATAATTAGTGCGCAACCACTTCCTCTGCATTCACACTGAATGACCCCTTGCTGAAAGGGGAGAAAGGTAATTGCTCTAAGTGAGCAACCACAGTAATTTTCCAGCCCTTTCTACACTGCAAAAATAGCCCTGTCTGTACAGTTATATAAATGGATTGCTGGGGTAAAGGGAGCAAGGCTCTGGTTCTGAAGCAGAAGGTGGAGGACCTCAGGATCCAAGTGCACACAGCCCTCAACACCAGCTGCATTTAAGTAAAATGAGTCCTGTGTGTCTGTCCTGTATAAAATGCCTCACTTCTGCACCCCAGGTCCCACCCTGTGCATAGTGGGAGGGTTGTGGTGGCTGCACCAAGAGCAGCCTGGCAATGCATGTTTGCTTCCAGAACATTGCTCCCTGTGGATAAGTCTAGAGACTACTTGGCTGCTGCATAAGGATGTTTACATTGGTTGTGATCTGGCTCAACAAAATTATTTGGGGCCTTACCTTTGCAAGGCATTACCTTTTCCCAGTGCTTACTCGAGTTTAAAGGAGAACTGGGCCAGTTCCAGGTGTGACCATGGCCAGCCATAAGTGATTTCTCTCAATTTAAACAGCCTGGGTGCTGGTTAGTGAGGGTACAGCTTGCAGGACTGAAAAGGAAGCAGGGTTTTACTTTGCTTGTTACAGATAATTAAATTTTGCTAGGGTTCAGTGGGAGAAGGCTGGCACTGACCCTGTAGCTGTCTTGTCCAGGAGGGGAGAGCCATGGCTGTGAGTGTTGCATTCAGATCCTTACAGCCATGGGGCGCAAAGCAAAGGGAACTCCATGAGCAGCCAATATAACTTCACTCCTGAGCAAGTGGAAAGCAAGAAAGGGAACATATCACCTTCTTTTGCAGCTTTAAGGGAAAATCTGCTATAAGGAAGTCTCCCTAGAATGAACCGAATTTGGGGGCCGAGTCAATAATTTGCAAATAATCACCAAGATGCTTAAACCACTGGAGTGTTTGGCCTAAGGATAAGGGAATCGCCTGGGATATGTCTGCTTATGTCTATATAATAATATAGGCTGCCTCCAATTTGAACTTCAAGATTTTTCTACTCCTCAGTGTAACTCAGATCTGGAGCCAGTCAGAAGAATTCTTTCTGACAGCTTTCCCATAAATATTTGCCTGCAGAAGTGTGTTATTCTCTAAAAAGCAGCAGTTAAATGGATCAACATTTCTGCCAAAACAGGGACTAAACGTGTGGGTGTCCCACAAAGGAAGAGGTATAAATCATCCTGTAAGTTGCATTCCACAAAAGAAAAAAAAAAAGAAAAAAAAAGAGATTGAGTAATGTCTAGGCTCCAGTTGAATATAAGAGAGGTGTAGGTTCAGTCCAAGCTCTGGTAGATTCAAGGAAGAACTTTTCATATCTGAATGATCCCAGGTACTTAAAGGAAAACTCAAGCACTCAAAGGAGACCAGGTAGGATCTCACTATAAGGAACAGACTCATGCTCTCTGACAGACATCACAGAAATGCAATTCTGGAAACTTTTCTCCTGCTGCAAGTCAGGAAGGGAAAGCCAAGTTTTGCTAGCACAGGCTCAGAATGGTTGCACAGGCTGGAAAAGTAGGTGGATCCACTTGCATCTAAGTGGACTACGTAGGCTGTCCCACTAGAAATCTTCTATCACATTTCATTTTAAAAGTTATGGTAAAAAAATTCAATTAAATTATATATACTGTTTTTGTATCTCATCACTTCTATAGCTCATCTTTTTTGGAGTATGACCTGGAACAGAAAGAAAAAAAAAATTATTTCAATTTAGATCTCCCTGTAACAAATGGTTTGGGTATGTTTGGGGTTTTTTTCCTTTTACACAAATGCATTAGGTTTTTAATGGTAGGAGACTGGATGACTGGGGTGTTATTGGACTTTAGATAGAACTTTTGAAGAGTATTAGTAGTATGAGGCCCAATGGCTGTGTAATTTTAGTAAAATACATCCACATGGGTAGGAAATGAAGAGATTTTTTCATCAGGGATTTGCATGGTGTAATCTTACAGCAGATAAAAACTGGAGGTATCAAAGCTATTTCAAATTATCAAATATGCCTTTAGTTTATCACTGTGATGTTACTGCCATGAGCACAGTATGTATCAGTGTCATTTCACTGGGAAAATTTGGAGACATTTTTAGGTTTACTGAAATAGTTCTGGTTTCTGTTAAATCCAGCTCTCCAGGAGTCTAGCCAAATCTGAACTAGTTCCATGGACTTCTGTCAGGGCACTGAGGTTTCCACATGAATGTAAGGGAGAATAGCTGGCAGCTCACACCAACCATGTGTCAATGAGGACAGCAAAGCTACTGTTTCACAAGAAATGTCACCAGACTGACAGCCACTCCCAAGGACAAAAAAGAAGCAATGAAAATGCCAAAAAGATTTTGGATGGAGCATTCACATTCTGAGCACTTTCACTGTGTACTGGCTTTCCTTCCATGCTCACTTCCATATTTTGAGTAAATAACACTTCATCTGTATTATCTGTGAGGTGAGTCTTGTGAGATTTTCATAGGCTGAAGTCTGCAGACGAAATCATTCAAGATTTTCTCTGAATTCTGCACTAGGCCTGATTCTGCACTAGGAAAGTTGATGTGAATTTTATTACAGGTTTGTCAGGTCATCTGATGTTTTTACCCTTGACAGTGTTCATATGAAACAAACTCTAAAGTACTTTTGATATTGTGATATTGTATTTTATTATTTTAATATGCTAACAGAAATTCAGTGATCCAGTGCTGATATAGATTTAGATGACGTGGACTGTATAACACAGAAGGCTCTGAAGAGCAGCTTGGAAGTAGCAGGCAACCATAGTAAAAAGTAGCAAGCAAAACTAATTTTTAAAATGGCATTTTATTTTATTTTATCTTTATGTTTATTTTTATTTTATTTTATAAGATTGTGCTGGTAACACAGTAGACAATTTTGGAATATGGGAGGTGAGGCAAACTGGTGAAGGGTTCCTTGAAAACTATGGAAGTGCAAAGGTCTGACCAGCCTCATCCCTCCCTCCCTTCTCTGCCCAGGAAAAAGTAATACTGGGAGTTTCTATATTTTCCTAGTTGGATTGTAGTTTTCAGATGACACTTTGATGTGATATGCGAGTTTAAAAGAGAAAATATTTGTCTTGCAATGTAATTTGGATAATGACTGTAGAAAAGGATGTTTCCTATAATTTCGGATGTGCTTTTCCCTTTTGTCATCTGATTCTGTTCTGCCAATTTTTGGGAAGATGGGCTGAGAAGCCATTCACTGGACTATGCAAAATGAGCCAGGATATTGCTTTGTCTTCGGAAATCATTCTTTTATTCCTTTCTACCCCTCAGGTTCATATCATATTAGTGTATCATGTTACATTATGTTATACTAATTTCTGATTTCTGGTGCTGTATCTATTGGACTGTTATGGGTGAGCTGAACAGGCACCTTTTTACTGCTGCCAGTGTTTGTGACAATCATGAAAGACATGGACTTCTGCTTGGCACTAAATTGCATTTCAAGAGTTGCTGCAGCACATTAAAAAGGAGATTTGCTTATCACTGGTTGCTCTTACAAGTGTTGATAAATAAATACTATTGCCTTGTATTGAGACTGACCATGCTTCAATGAAGAAACATAAATAGTCAGAGATATTTACTCATTACATGAAGAGCTTTGGCTTGAACCAGCTGCCTATGAGACATGCACTTCACATCCTGAGGTTTCTCAAAGCAAATGTTCAGTCTCCTCAGGAAGGCAGGACATGATTAAGGGTATCTCAAAAAAAAGTGAAACCAACCAAAAAAACCTCTATGGGGATGTGGCCTGATGAAAGTGGGCTGAAGAGGAGTCCCTTACACATCTAAAGGCTTTAAGCATGAAAAACTGAACCTGACTATTTCAGCATGGTCCATGGATACCTGCAAATTGCCAGAGAGTGAAGTCCCAGATAAGCTGTAATGGCTTTCAGAATGGATGCCATCAACAATCCCTGACAGGTTTCCAGTGCTGAGTATGTTTAAATTTACTCACATAAAAGTGTACCACCCATGGATCTCATGCCATTTTCAGTTTGGCACCCTTATGGGACAAACCCAGTGTGTTTCATGTAAGCTCTGCCATGGTGTTGAAGAAACTGAGTTTCAGCACATCACTCATTAGCATTTCAGATGACGAAAAATCATACTGCAATTGAAAAGAATAGCATTAAGCAGTAAATTCCTTGTAAAGCACACACTGTCCCTGCGAGGAGCTGCAGTGGCTCAGGCAGGTATTGCGGTGTGGGAAGGTGGCTCGGGCAGTGTTGATAATGCTCCTTATCAGTGTAAACCAAGCCCAAGTGACAAAACAGGACTGAATTCACCCACTTCAGAAGCAGGTGCCACTCCACTGACTGCAGGCTCTAAGCCAGCCTACATTTGTCTCATCTCATTTCTCAGAAGATGGTCCTGCTGACAGATCCTTTAATGCCCATCGCTTTCTACATGCAGAAGATCCCATTTTCCACACACAGGAACATCTTTCTCGAAGTAGACAGAGGCTGGCCAAGACCTCTGGTTAGCTTGACTTCACTTTCCCAAATCACAGCACAGGGGACACATCACACCAAAATTAACCCTTTGGTCTGCTGAAACCCAGAGCCACACTCTGAGCTCTATATCAGCCTGAACCACCTCAGCAGGCACCAATCAGAACTTTGCTTCTCCTTGTCTCTGAGGCAGGTGTTTCCAGCTTGGTGTTTGTGATCTGTGAAGGGGTTAAAGCCAGCTAATGCAGTTTGGTTCCAGTTCAGCAGAGCTTGTAAGCGTGTGGCTTAATTTGATTGGAATCCCTGGGACGGTTACGTTGTGTGTTATTTCTCCTGTGCTTTGCTAGCATAGCAAAAGGCTTCCCAGTTTTGTAGGTCTCTAGCTGACAGTAGGACTGTCTAGACAACACCCAAAACAACCATTGTTTTTCAGCAGTTTTTTGGTGGTAGCCAATCTTCCTCCATGCATTTTTCAATGTGGCTCTGCCTGAATGCACTTCAGGGAGCCCAAGAGCCCAGGCTCTGAATGCACAGGATTTCCACGCTTTACATCACTGGATCCTGAAGTCCCAAGCTCTGATTTTTGCCACCTCCACTGAGAGAAGTTTCAGAGAGGACTGATTTTACAGCTATCTCAACCAGACAGCTGTGTTGTATTCTGTTTCCTGCCCTGTATTGCATGGAGCAATAGAAATTACCAACTCTAAGTCTATGAGAAAAATGAAATTTCTTCTGAGAGAACAGATATTAACAAGATAAATTTAAAATTAACAAAATCATACATTTTAATCAAATAATTACTGACTTTAGACCACACAGCTGCTTTGCTAGTACACTGATGGAAACTGGACAAGAAAGGGATACAGGTTTTCAGAGTATTATTTACAACATTTTAGAAAAGCAGTGCAATTTTCTCTTCTATGCAACAGAAATTGAACAATTCTGTGTTAGTTTTCTGGTTGTTTGTGACATTCCAAAAAAGCGATTTCAATTAAAGGGACATATGACCTTCTTTTGTCCTCAAAGGAGATGCCTTTAGTCCTCTGGTGTAATGCAGCTGGGTGCAGCAAACAAAATCTTGTAAGCCATTTATCTCAGTGTAATGTTGTGGACTAAACCAGAGAAAGCTGTCTCTATTTGGGTGTGTCAATGTTGGACACGGGGATCTTAGGAGAATATCAGATGACCCATCAAAAAAACTCACAGTTCACAGCAAAAATGAAAAGTGCTGTAAACATCTGTGGATATTTTTCTACTCTTTGGACATAGTTTCCAATTCTGAGTTTTACAGAATTAATCTATCTAGATATTTGATTAATATATTGCTGATATTCCATAGATACAAAAGACTCTAAAACTTTGTTCTTAGATCAGTGCACCATTTGCATCACAAAAAGAGCGAAGTAGAGCATGTAAAAAGGAGCTGAGGTCTGTGCATGGATGTGTGTGTGTAAACAGAGGGGCACCACAGATTGCTAAGGAGCACTCTGCAGCAGGATCACACAGTTCACCAGCTAAACTAGGAGGTCAAACTTTATTTCTACCTGACTGGGTGGGGATGAGGCCAGAAAAAGTAGAAAGGAAGCAATACAAGAGCTTTAGAATATATGAATTTTATAAATATAGAAAATCAGGCAACTAAAATAAAATTGCATGCCTCTGAAATGGGGCAGAAGGGCTGTACTTTCTAGGGGTGAGCTGGAAATTCTATAAGCTTATGGAAATAGAGCTGGCAAAGCCATAGCAACAAAGGAAAAAGAAATGGGTCCCTGTGCCAACAGCACAGCCCATAGACTCAGGCAATCACTCTGCAAGAGTGAGGGAGGGATTCCATCGTCATCTTTGTCACCCAAATCTTTAGGCAGTGGAGTCACAGTCTTAAGTAAGACAGACCAAGCTATTGTCCTAATGCACGGAACAATCAGAAGTGATGAAAGGTCTGTGGGATTTTGTCTTTGTCCTTCTAAATCGGGGGAGGGGTGGGGAGGAAGTGGCTTGCCTTTTATTTAGAGGGTTTTTCGAAGGAATTAGCTGAGACTGGAGCTCTTTCCTTGTAAAGACAGTCGTCAAGGGGCAGATGTCTCTGGAAAAGCAAATGGTTCCCGTTGACTTTCCTGAAGGAATAACAAAATGGGGATAATTCGTTTTCTATGTCCTTGCCACGGGAGAGGGGTGGAAAAAAAAGAAGAAATCTATCAGTTCGGATTCCTAAGTGAAAAAGCTACAGAGAAAACATCTTTTGACTTTCTTACATTTTACAGCAAATGTGCAGGCTTGGATTTTTTGGTTTAGTTTCAGCCAGCCCACGGTACAGCTGGCTGAAACTAAACATAACACACCTGGTGGAGGAGTCCAGCTCTTAACAAACCCAGGAGAGGAGAGGAGAGGAGAGGAGAGGAGAGGAGAGGAGCATCCTCCCGGCCGCGTTACCATGGCAGCGCGGATGCTTTCCCTTTCATCAGCATCTCACTGCTCGCAGCGTTCTGCCCTTACAGCCCCGCGGACCCGCAAATGCGGCTGCCGTGGCTCTGGGAGCTCTCCACGCTTGCTGGAAGGAGGACCTGCGGTTCCACCCTGCAAATCCTTTCTGCCCCTCTGGATTAATTTTTTGGGGGGCTGAACTAGGGAGGATGCAGTGTCTTTCTTATCATTTGAGCGCACGCTGCACGTGAAGGGCTCTTCAAAGAGCCGGCTGTCGGTGCCAGGGAGGGATGCGGAAAGGTGCGGGAAGGTGCGGGAAGGTGCGGAGCTGCCGCGGGCGGTCCCGGCCCCGCTCCCGGTCCCGGAGCGCCGCTGCTCCCGGCGGTTTTCCCGAGCCGATGCCGCCCTCTCGCGGGCTCCGGGGCCCGGTGCTGGGAGCTCCAGGCACCTCTGCTTCTGTAGGGAATGAAAAAAAACCATCAAATTAATCCGGGCTGCCCGCTGCTCTCCAGGCAAACCCCGACCTTCCCAAAGGCAGGGCGCACGCGGGTAGAATTGGCGGGAGCAGTGCTCCTCAGTTTTTTCTTTCCTTTCTCCATTCTTCACTCACTGGTGTTTTTACAGACCTCTTTGTACGCGCCCCTCGAGGCGGGAGACGTGGATGCCAGATAACTGCTCTCAAAGGCAGAAAGCTCCTGCCGGGGGAATTAGCACAGGCAAACCAACCCTGGGTCTGCTCTGCTGATTAATTAGGGTCTCATGAAGCCAGCAAGCTCTTCCTTCCAACCCAAGGCACTGAGTTTCCCGGGCAGCTCTGCTGAGGAAAGCACTTCTTTAGTTTCAGGCACCAAAAAACCCTGCCAAAGCTGTCCTGCAGACCCAACTTGCACATGGTGTTTAGCAGTTCTTACAAGAAAGAAATTCTGCCGCTGGTAGCAAGTGTCCAAGGGAGGGAATCTGCAGCCAGTCTGAAATTTCAAGGTTTAAATCCTGTGACCTCATCTGGCCAAAGCTAGAAAGGCTGAGGGTGTCCCTTCCCTGACAAAGGTTTTTCCTGTTGCCTTAGGCAAGGTTCCTGTTGGGACTTGATGTGAGTGCCTGGACAACTCTGGGATGCTGAACTAGGGACCAACAGCAAGAAGGATGTTTGCACCTCACCTGGCCCCAGACTGCAGGGGACCAAGTAGCCTGGAGAGGCTAGAGGAGTGGACAGTATTTTTCACCATTAAATTAATCATTCCATGGAAAAGGACTGCAGGAGCTCCTAAGATTTCATCTCAAGAGCAAATCCTATTTATTTGCTGTTATTCACAATCCATTGGGATCAGTAAGACCCAGCTTTTCAGCTAGCAGCACATCTGTGCAGCTGTTGCTTGGAGCCTGACAGCAGTTTGGGCATGAGGAAACAGCACTGCAGAACTGCTGGTCTTGGAAGGATGATACCCAAAAATTAATGAGCATTGGTACAAAAGTCTGGAGGATTTAACCATGGCACTAGAGGTACCCGTGAGCATTTTACACTGAGTTATTTTTCCACAAATGTAAGGGGTAAGAAGGCACCACAGAAATAGCCCCAGTACAAACACTCACTTGTCAGCCAGTGTAGGAAACCCTCCCTAAGTGCAGAGGCTCTTCCCAAGGACTTTATTGCATATCAGAAGCAATAACAATTTGTTTCAGTGTCTTCACTGTTAGATATAATAGCCAAACAGAGGTATGAAAGACCCAAGCTGACACTCTGGTTAAAATCTATTGCTCTGTTTAATCATTGTACAGCTGAACAACAAATCACCAGTGTGGCTATAAATTGTGTATTTGCATAAATAAATAAACGTAGTCTTGTGCAGCCAGGTTTCCCATTGCATAATGTGGTTTCTCTAAGACCCTTTTGGGGGCTTCTGAGTATTGCTTCTCAAGCTCCCAGTTCTTCAGTTCATCAGGAATGTCAGTTTTCCTCCTGGTTGAAAAGCACCAATATTTTATTTTACCTGGTCCAGAGAACACCTGTGTGCATTTGGGCTGATCCGTTTTGGAGAAAGGGATTCAAAGTGTACAGAAGAGGAAGGGTTTTGGACGAAAAAATAGAAGAGATGTCCTGGACATTTGTGGCCATGAAATAATCAATTACTCTCCTTACAAATTTAGGAGGACTCACCACACTCTTCTGCCTCATCCCGCCTCCAAACTAAAATCTCACCTGCAGGTTTTCCGTGGTACAAGGTTAAAAAGTTCCTGCTTTCCAGCCCACTGTGGATGTAATTATTGCTATGTACTCTCATTTTAGCACAGTGTGGTATGTTTGGGAAACAGAAGTCAGCAAATGCATGTGGTGATTATCCACAGAGTTCATATTTTCTGGATAAGCAGAGGGAGCTGTGAGCTACTGATCACCTCTATGTGAACCTTCACATTCTGTTTGCTCTGTCTCAGTCTCTTTGGTGTTCATTATTGCTTTCCTTTTCTCCTGCTTGATACAATGAACTAGGGTTGGGTGTTTCGTGGTTCCTTTAATAGGCTCAGTGCAGCAAAGTGCTTTCAGTTCACATACTCTTCTTTTGATTTCAGGGAAGGAAAAGCTAAGTTAAGGACATTTGCATTAGTGGCTGTTTGCTGACTCAGTCCTTCTTCCAAATCCTTATAAGAGTTTATTTAATAGTTTTTAATGCAGCTTTGTAATCCTTTCCTCACCTTAAAAATTGTCCTGTGCCACAGTGTGCATCTACAAAGGGTAAAGCTGCCTTTCCCCACACTCAGAGCCAAGATCTGCACTTTTGGTATTAATGTAGAAAAACAGAGAAAAATAGGCTTGGAAGGTCACCATGAGAAAGATAATAGGACAAAGGGATGAAAGACTTGGCAAACCTAAATCCCTTTTTTATTGTTATTTAATATTTTAAATCTGATCATCTTGACTCTGTTTAGGTATATGTGTGCATACTACACAGGTGGTTTGTTTTTTCATATCGTTCACAACATTAAACATCAATTGCCAAATATTCATCCAAAATAATGAAATTTGACATTTAAGAGACATCTCATTTATTATTCTATTTCTGTGGACACCATATGGCCTAAAAAATAGACTCAATTTGTCTTCCTAGTTTAGAAATGGGTTTTTCAGACTGTCCAACCCTCTGATCTGTTCCCGTTGTTCCAGTTTCTCCAGTGCCAGGAATAACAAGTCACAAAAGCCCTGAAGGCCTTCAAAGCCAGTGTTGAGGAAAGTAAGTGAGGGTGTTGCTTGTCCCATGTTAAAGATATGCTTGTGTGCTAAGCCTTGGATGTAGGGATGGAAATTTCAGAAGTAAAAGCAATTTTCAACTGTTATTATTAAGATTTCCTAAATAATTTACCTTAGCAAGTTTTTCTGTAGACCTCTGGGTAGGTGTACCTTGCATGTGTGTGACATCAACAAAATCCTACCTCACCCTGCACAGGGGGCATTATCAGCATTCATCAGGCCTCTGCAGAGGTTGTGGCAATTAAAATAACAAAGCAATAATTTGTCCAGTCATTGGTAAAAGCCAAAAGAAGGTCTCAGGTCAGCTTCATCACATTGTGCCTTCCTGATGATCCTCTCCAATGCCATTTGCTTGAGAGATTGTTTCAGATCTCTTTGCCAGCACTGGAGAAGTAGGATTCTGATCTCATTTTAATTGCCCAGCATATTTTCTCCTAACAGAGATAGAAAAACCTCATCCTGTTTCTTCTTATTTCAGAAAAGGACTCCAGTGGTATTGCATTTTTTTTTTTTCTTTTGCTAGAGTTGGGATTAAATGTACGAGGGACAGTATTTCTTGTTTGGACTCAGATGTTTCCTTTTAAGTCCAAACTGTCTAACTAAGAATGGACACTTAAATTTTTTTTACTTTTAACTTAATAACTAATTATTTGTGATTCACAATGTAGATTTCTTTTATCCAATTAAACAAGATTACTTGAACTTATGAAGAAGGTGAAGAAGAAAAACAAAACTTCTGCTTCAAAATTTTTATTTTGCTTTCTGCATATTGCTATATTCTAAAACCTTAAATTTTAAGTTTTCTACCATTTTACACACTTTTATTTAAACTATATACTCATGATCTTAGTTTTATTACTCAGTTTTGGAAGTGTTCTTCATGGCCTCAGGTCAAAAGCAGTGTTTTTTGGGGGGTTAGTGCCTGTTAGCACAGGAAGTCTAAAATTTTTAGTTTCCAGGGTTCCAACACACTAGCAAGCGTGTTAGACCATGCCTTCTCTCAGCCTGTCTTATTTTGCCTTTATTTCCACCCCTGTGTTGGCTAGATGTGGTCTGATGCTGGTTTAAGGAAGCCTTTCTGTCACAGTCCAGCTTATGAATTCCAGCAGAAAAACTCAGGAAGTAAAGCCAAACAAATTCTGCATGAGCTAGCCATGTCTCTAGAGCGCCTGCTGCCCTTTAACTGTGACCTGTCCTCATTTCTCCCCTCACAACTCCTTCCAACAGAGGCCAATCACCAAACAAGACCAACCAACCTTCAGTCCATGTCCTCACAGGAGGAGATCACCTGCAATAAACAAACTGGCCAACAAAAAGCACCTCTACACTTATTGATGTTGATGCAGGTTTTGTTGGGGTTTCAAGTCATTTCATTGCTCAATTAAACAGGGAATCTCCATCATTAGTACTTTTGCTTATATCTTAAGCTGCATCTTGGCTACAGCTGTGGAATATTTTATTGACCTCTAAATTCTTTTGCCACATAGATATTTTTGCTTTGCATAAAGTCAGAGGCTTTGGTTTTTTCCTACATTACTCCCCTTTCTTGGTAATCCAAGTCATGCATGAGAAAAAGGGGTTTCAGCATAATTACATGCCTAATGAAGCTTGAAATTGCTGGTGGTGTCCACTGATGAATGAACAGTGGACATCCTAAATCATGGAGTTTAAGCCTTTTTAGTTCAGCAATTCATTAGCAGCAATTAGCATAGAGCATGTGGAAGCCCAGGTGTTCTCCACTGCAGCAATCCAATAACTCCCTGTGATGCCAAAGCCCTGTGCACCTGCCAAACACCTGGCCCCAGGGAGCAGCTCTGCCAGCACATGTGGGGACTGGTCCTGGGTGAGCCAGACCAAGGAGCTGAGCAGGAGAGGGCACCTGCAAGAGCCTGATCCTGCATTAATGACAGCATTGCTACACAATTGTCACTGTGCTCAGTGATGAGACTGCATCTAATCCAGGCATGCTGGGCACGTCTTTCCTCGCTCTTCTTTTCACCTTAGGCTGGACTGAGTGAGGAAGTAACCCCAAAGACATCCTAAGGTGTTCTGTGTGGGGACTCGGTGCAGCTGCCTGGCAGTGCTTTGATCTTCAGCAGATGTGTCCCCGCGACACCCACAGGTCAGCACAGCACCATGCCCATGTCTAGTGCCAAAGCTAAGGAAATGAGAGGACTCATCTTTTCTTTAGTTCAACAGGTGTGAGAGCAACTATTGTTGGAGTTTTGTGGTAGTTCAACTTGAGGAGGAGAAACTAAAAGAGAAGGTTTTTTTGTAAGTACTCTCCTGGGAGTTGATAGTGACTAATTAGAGGTTGGCTTGGTTATTGACAGCGTGAAGAACCAATTGAAGAAAGCTAGTTCGCTCCGTGAACACACATTTTGAAGGAGGTAATCCGGAACTGAGCCCTCTTGGCTTTTCCGGCAGCAGTGCCGGTAACAGGGCCCTGGCCTGGCTCCACTGCAGGCCTGTGGGCCTGGCAGGGGCCGGGCTGGGCCCCCTGTCTGGGGAGATGGCATGGCCCAGCAGAGAGAGAAGGAGTGGCTATAAACAGTGGCTAGAGAGACTCAGACTGATGTAAAATCTCAGCTGCTTTTTTCCCTCCTTCTTCTTTTCCAGCGTGGCTGGCTTTTGAGATCCTAGCAAAGCTCTAGCACTGTAGCCTTGGTTTTTTTCCTTTTCCCTGTGCAAAAATCTTAACTCTTTTAATGCTCAGATAAGACTTGCAGACTTTTTCAATCTTTCTTGGAGTGAAAGAAGAAAAAAATATTCTGAAGTCAGTGAAGCAAGAGCTAAGTTTAAGGTTTTTTAAATAGAAAGAGAATAAAGAGATGTTGTAAAAATGGCTGAAAATGCTTTTGTAAAATTGTAAAGATGAACTGATGTACTGAATATTCCTATAAACCATAGAAAAAGACATAAGAAGTTAGAGACGTTCCATTTGATAGATCATTTGACCAAAAGCACTTGTGCTGAAAATTTTTTGTCCCGAAAAAAAAAGTGGATCTCGGTTTTCTGAAAATGAAGCATGAACAAAAAGAAAAGAGATTAAAAAAACCTTTGCTTTGAAACATTTCATTCTTAAAAATAATACCCCATGAGTTTTAACATGACCCACAAGTACAGCTCTGGGAAGGCTGTGGAGTTGGAAAGAGTGCCACGATTGCAGGTTTCTGGGTGGATGCAAAATCGTAAAAATGAAACCACAAAAAAACTTTTTCTACCTTCTTGTGGAAAAAATCCCTATAGCCTAACAAGAGAATACTTCTCTCTCCAAAGTGAACAGAAAAGGGACTATTTGAGTTGGGAATTAATTGAAGTAGTTTTTTTGTATGTTTGTTTCGTTGTTATAAAAGTTGGGAAAGGGAAAAAAAGAATAATCTGGAAATCTTATTCTGAATTCTTTTTTTTTTTCTCCTTTCCTTCTTTGTGTAGTTAATAAATTTCTTTTTATACCCTCTTAAGTTTTAAGCCTACCTTGCTTCTACTCCTGGTTCTGTCTCACAACAGAAAATAAATATATTTTAATTGGCAAATCAAAACCATAACATTATTTAGTGATCCACCCGGGGAAAACAAACTTAAACCAAAACAATTTTTTGAAGAAATTAATTTAAACCAAAACAAGTCTGTAAGTCAAAAGTCTCTCTGAATTCTTCAGAGAGAAATCAGAGTGTAGAGATTAAATTAAAACCTGCAGATGGATTGAAGTATATTAAGGCACTCACACATAAAGTAGAGGTGAAAGTTTAAGTTTTAAAAAAAATAAGCAAATAAGTAAGTAAGTAAGAATAAGTTTTAAGTGCTTTTAGAGAGTCAAGGTCTCAGATACCAGCGTAGAAGTGGAAGTTCTAGTAAAGGTTGAAAATCGTAGTCCTAAATACTAGAGTTTCCGTGGAAGCTCCAGGAATATAGTTTTAGACATAATAAAACTATAGTAAGAATATTGCTTACATTTTTTAGATAGAACAAGATAGACCATATGTGTAGTTTATATGTAACCTGGCATGCTAGGAAACTGGAATTCTGATAGGTTAAGAAGAAATGGTTCTAGTTCATGTCTTTAGCTTGTCGGGAAGTTTATATATAAGAATCTGTGCGTTGAAGAGAGATTTGATTTTTGTTTTTTGCCTTTTGCGTTTGTTCCTGCTCTCCTCACCACCATCATTATCACCCAAAGAAGACAGGAGCTGCTGCAGCAAAATCAGCCCTGCCAGGACCTTTGGGAGCAGTTTCTGCTTCTCTTTGGAGCCTATACCAAAGTGTTAGCATGGACTTTAACACTTGGGACTCTCTGCCTTTCGAGACTGATGTGCCTTTGCAATAAACAACTTTATAGCAATTATTAGCTGCTCAGCTCCTTAAAAAAAAATAACCACAACCCAATAAATAGTACCCTGAGTCCCAGTGATAAACCTACAACTATTTCCCAAAATGTTTCAACAGAGCTGAAGCATTTGCAATGTGCACACCAAGTAATGTGCCAGTGCTTTTTCTAAGCTTTTTCCCAGCAGACTCCTGCCCTGTAACCAACCTCTGTGAATCTTGGCGTTCTCTTGCATGAACAGCTTGCCGTGTTGGAAATGTATACCTGAATTTTGTTTTGCAGAATATTGCTTCTCAGTTAGCTAATGTCTTGGTTCAGAATAGCCTGGCAAGTGCCCATTTGTAATGTTTACACCAGGTTATCCCAAACAGAGTTCTTCCCACAAAGCAAACATTACCAAGAACCTCAAAAGAGGAGATTAGAGCAATTTAATTGACCACACATGAAATACAGAAATCTGGGTGTGAAAAGTAGTTTTTTGTTTCCTCCTCAGTGGAACCACAAATTTCTCTCAGTGCTGAAAGATAACCAGGCAGAAATGGCCAGCCAGTTTCCTGTGCCTGCCCATAACTCCTTCTCCAGACCCTTCTCCTTCCTCTTGTCTCTCTCCATTCACTCCTTGCACCCTGCAGCAGCTGGAGCTTGGCCATGCCAGATGCCCTTGTCCAGATCCATTTTCCCCGGCCAAGGGGAGCGCTGAGGTTCAGGGACAGAGCCCAGCTCCAGCCAAACCCAGTTAATTGCTTCTCGTCTGCAGCATTCATTGTCCTGGAGTATCCATTAGTGGGAGTACACAAATCTCACAGCATTGGCCTAAAATACCCCCAGACAGTCCCTGTCAATATTAAACATTCTGCAGGAGTTTTATCTTAGAGCACACTGGAATTGTAAAATAATGTGCAACACAGAAACAACATATTTTTTTAAATCTAAAGGAATTAACTACTTAATTGATTTAGGGTGGGGTTGAGTCAATGATATTGGAGGCTTGTCAGACCCAGCCTGTGAGAGAATATCTTGCTTCAGGGTGCATGGATCGGTGGGAATCAGAAGTAAGAAATGCCACCTGTCTTGGGGTGACAAGACAGATGGTTTGCCTTTTAAATTAACAGGTTTTTTTTCCACTTCTCTCTGAGAAAATATTTCCCCAAACCAGTTACAGGAGGGACTGTTTAAATCTGTTTCCCAGAGGAACCTCATTCAAAGGTTTTCTCCCAAATTTACCCTAAACCAGGACACTCCCAGAGCATTGCTGTCTCTATAGATTGCTGTCCAGTAGAAGCTTTGAAAGCACAAGTTGCTAGAGACTGCCCGAGAGAAAAAAATCATCAGATCTTTCAAAAGACACAAACACTTCTAAAGTTCTTGGGGCATTAGAAGCTGTGATATCTTTTTAAAGAGATGCTGCAGTTTTGGGTTTCAATACTTTTTACGTGATTTGGCTTTGAGCGAGACCTGAGTTGGGGAGTTCTAATATGTTAATCTAACTCGAGGGCAGGGGGAAAAAGGAAGCAAAGAAATAAGCATCATTTATGTTAATGTTTAAAATATTAGTTTGAGCTTGAACTCCAGGGGAGTTGTTAAAGATCCAGAAGAGCTCTGGAGTTTTGCTTTTCTGGTGCCAGCTAAGCAGCAGGGAAGATGTTGGTACCTTTATTGCATTTTAAAAGCCTCACTATAAAGCCCAATTCCTTATCCTTATCCAAAGAACTGTCTGGTCCTGGGCTGGAGGACATTTTTCACAGTTGAGGAGTGACCCATGAGGAAAGCAAATGCCTTGGCTTTTCCAGGCAGGCTGTCAGAGGTGGCATGAGGTGGGTGACAGCCTGCTCAGCAGGAGCTGGGTGAGACCCAGCTCAGCAGTTTTCCCTGGAGAGGCTTTCCCCTGTTTGGGGCAGTGCCCAGGGCATCCCACAGACTGCCCTCCTATTGGGGCAGTGCCTTCCTTGCTCACCCCCCAACAACTTGCATCCCTAAGGAGTCTGCTCAGCAGGGAGGGGTGGAGATGATCCAATCCATCCCCGATCCAGCTTGTGAAGACATACACTGCCCAAAAATTAATCAGGAAACAGCCCCCACAAAATCAGCCTGACAAAAGGTGTGAGATGAGGAGAGAGGAAGAGGAGAGAGGAGATTCCAAGGGAGCTGGTTCAGAGGAGTCAGTGAGTCTCAGGATTGTTGTCAGGGTGGGAAGGGGAGGCTGCTAAGCAGCAGGGACAGCACTTACCCCTGCTGAGGGGGTGTAAGTCCACTGCAAATCACAGACAGCCCACATAAACTAGAAGGTAGCTCTGGTAAATGGAGAGAGAGGGTCAGACAAGCTCTGAGGCTGGGCAAAACATCTAAAATATTGTTTTTCCATTTTGTACCTGAGTGAAATGCTCAACAAATAAATTGATTCTTTACTTTCCCAGACTGCCTTTTTTTTGTTTGTTTTGTTTTGTTTTGTTTTTCTTTTTCGTTTTACTGCTTTTGAAAAGAAAGCACCTGGCTTGAAAAAATAGGTGGCATCTTTTACTTCTCCAGAGGTATTCAGTGTTTACAAAGATGGCATCTACTTTGCATGTCTATCCCTGGGCAAGCAGGGCAACCCCAGGATGAGACTGAGTACCCACCAAACTGGAGAATCACACTGTCCAGCCTGATCACAGATTTTTTTTTTTTTATTGGAAGGGATCTTTACAGGCCATCTAGTACAACTCCCTGCAGTGAGAAGAGACATCTTTAATTATATCAGGTTGCTCAGTTCCCTGTCCAACCTGACCTTGACTGTTTCCACGGATGGGAGATCCACCACTTCTCTGGGCAACTGGTTCCAGTGTTTCACCACTCTCATCATAAGAAATTTTTCTAATAGCTAACCTCAATCTACTCTCTTCTAGTTTAAAACCATTTCCTCTTGTCCTATCACAACAGGCCCTACTTAAAAAAATCTGTCTCCATGTGTGGGAGTCAAATACCAGAAGCTGGAGAGAAAGAATCAGTGCAGTGACAGCCTGTTACTCTGTGACTCTTTATTGTCTAACTTAGGCCTAGATATCTTCTTTACTTTTAATTGGAAGCTAGGGATTACCACCAAATTTTTTATTTCTGTTTTGGAAGCAGGAGAATTAATTCAAGGCAGCTGTGTGGGACCACAGGAATGTTATTTTTCTTAGCCTGTGAAATATCTGTAATCCACTATTTGGGGTCTGTTACAAGGAGCACCTACAGCCCCTGATGTTAATTCTTCAGGCTAAGCTTAGCCAGCTTGCAGTTTTATCTCTGAATATCTACATGTAAGCCACTGCTGTCTCAGTTGCAATGGTGGCTGTCACAGGGATATACATCCTGCTCCCTTTCTGTGTCCAGGTAAAACTGAGATTATAAACTCCCTTGGGAAATGTCATGATCCGGGCTAAACCTTCATAGCTACAACCCTTTCTGACATGGTTAAGAATATGAAGTCTGTCACATTCCTGCTCATTGCCATGTTTTCAAAATGTCTTCGTGAAATGTCACTGAAGTGAAGGAGTTGAACATCATTATTTCAATTAACAAGTTGTGCAAAGGACCAGCAATGGGCTGTGCTGCTGGTGAGATCAGCAGCCTCAGAAAGCTGATTCCACTTCTATGGCTCATACTGATGAATTCAAACAGAAGCAGACATGGAGCACCACCTCTGGCTCACTTTCCCCAGCATCTCTTTTCCTGTGCCTGGGCCACCACCTCTGTCCTGGACACTGGAGCACACAGAGGAGGAGATGCTGGTGGCTGTGAGGCTTTCCTCTGGTTTGTGAAGAGCTCATGAGGCTTGGGAAAAGGAGTCCCACAGCAGAGTGGAGTCAAAGCCATAGCAGTAGCACTTGATGCAGTAATATCAGTGTAGCTGGACCTGCCCTCCATCCCAGTCCCATTTGTACAGGACCATGCCATGTCCTGGTCTCCATCATGGTACCCAGGCACAGGAGTGTGGAACCAGCAGGGTGGCACTGGCAGGCTGCTGTCCCAGCACTGAGCAAGGAGCAGGTAAGGGACAAGGAGATAAATGAGCACAGTGACAAATTCAGTGCCCAGGGCACCTGGCAGCCTGGTCTTGCTGGGAGACAACCCACTGTCTGTCAGGAAAGCAACACCTGATTTATACCACATCTTACAGTGCCAACACTGTGCCTTAACTGGATTTTGCATAACTTAGTTGCAAACACTGTACAAGTGCTTCTTATGTCACCCAGCCTGTGTTTTGGTGTGGAAAGAAAAAGAGGGAAAGCATTTATTACAGAAGAGTATTAGTACAAGCAGTATGTAGGTGTGGAAGGAGATCTGTACTTCTAATTGTCATAAAACATCTTGTCTCCAGAAGCTTGTTCCTGAGGGTGCCATACGTTTTTACATAAATAATTATGCTTGGACAGAAATCATAAATACACTACTGGAAATGTTGTAGGTTTGTACCAGCTGCCTCAGGCCTGACTGTAGAGAATCAAGAATAAAGAAAACAGCCACTGGAAGCCCAGGATTTCTTTTCCTAGTCATGCCCAAAATTTCTGTGCTTTCTCTCAAAGTTATTACAACTGTTGGATTTTCCATACAACCAAGATGCAAAACTGCCAATTCTTCTGCCTCCACCAAAAATCCCACGGTTATGACACTTTGTCTTTAAAGCTTTGGATTGCAGGTCCTTAAGATTTGTGGAAATCTTGGATTGTGGTTTTAAAGGAGTGAGCTTCTGCTATCCAGAGCTGCAGAGAAGAAACTGCACCTGTAACTTCTCAAACACAGCAAAAGAAATAGCACAAATATCTCTTTTCTTTCTACAGTTCTCCTTTGTTCCAAACAGTTTTAAGCCAATTTTTCTTTTTACCAGGGCTTGTCTGATGCTTGGCTATATGCCACCCCCAGTCCTGGAAGCTGTGAGGATAAGACATGTGTACCCTGTGATTTGGGGGTAATCCCTACCCACATTGTTCCCTTCTGTCCCCTGCCTGCACCTCTGGTCATCAGGCATAAACATCAGCAGATGGCTTCAGCCTTGCCCTCGTGGGCAGCTGGAGAGGGGCTGCTGAGCCATGAAGAGGTCACTTCTCAGGGGTTACAGAATATCAGATGGACTGGAGAATTTGAGTAAGGAGAATGTCACACACACAGTCAGCTGGGCTTCAAAAATGCTCCTGACAACACTTCCAGAGCATGATGAGGAGGAGGTAAAGAGGATGCAGAGTCCCTCTGAGGCATCAGTTGTCTCTGATGGTCACCCCCCATCCTCCTCCTCCTCACCAAACCCACTGCTTGGAACTGCTACACCTCCTGGGGGGAAAAGTGGATGCTGGTTCTTGTGAGAAGAGCCATCCTTGTAGTATCTCAGCTTCATATCCAATCCTAATCAGATGGACTGTGGCCAGAGATACATGAAAATGCAAAGTAATGAGGGACAACTGCGGCCTTTATCAATGTCAAAGGTTGAAACTGTAATAAAGCCTGGCTTTGTGTCAGTTTGAGTGGATTCCCCAGCAGCCTTTCACTCCCATCAGAGCTCCACATCTGCTTCTGCAGCAGCTGCTGTGAGGGCACAGCAGTGGCCAGGGGCTGTCCCCAAATCAGACCTGCCCTTCTCACAGGATCAAACCTCTGCCATGAACCGTGTTTGCCAAACTGCACAGAAAACCATGCTGGCCTATGGCACTGCATCATTTGGATTGCAGTTTTCAGTGACCACATCCATAACCAGATTTTCGTCCTGCCCATCCTATACAATCTTCAGAAACCAGAAATATTTGAGGAGACTATGTTTTTTCTTGCTTGCCTGCTTTTGCGGTAGGTGTGGCAGACACCTACCTGCTATTCATGGAAAGAAAAAAAAAAGAAGTTCAGCTAACTGCTACATTAACTGTACTAAAAAAGTACACCAACTCCTAAAAAGAATTCATAAAATTCAGAAATTACTTTTAAGAAATTAAGTTATCCGTTAATGCTTAACAGGTATTCCAGGATTTTGAGGGTTTTTTTATATTTATGCCACCATAGCTACAATCCTATACAACTGAAAACATCCTCACCCCTTTTTTTCTATTTCTTTCACAGGTGCTCGAAGATACCTGCTGCTTTCTGAAATGGATTGCTGCTAGATAGTCAGAAAACACATCTGTTAATGTGTTTACCTAAATACTTATTTTGTTAATGCATTGGTTTATTTTAATAGGTTTTTCTTTTTCTGAATTAGCATTTTCATTTTAAAGGCTTTGCCGTTTTCTGGTATAATGGATTGTGGAAGTAGCCTCAGCATGTGAACTGTGTTTATTCTAAATTCCTGATGAGGTGAGGCTGAGGTGTGCTTGAGATTTAAGGATTCTGTATGCTCATGTCTGTACACATGTGTGAATAAAAAAATAAATTACATGCATACAATTCCTTTGTTAAAGGATCTGGGAATGAGAAGGAGATATTAGCTGCAGTCATCACTGTCGAGAGCTCACTGTGCATACTCCTGTCTGAGAGATTTTGTGCTCTGATTTTAGCAGATTGATGGCAACCATCAAAATGCAGGTCAAGCTAAAAGAATGAGAATTGGATCATCACCTGAGCTGTTCACATGTCTCAAACTGAAATCCAGATGATCTTTCTTCGTTTAGACAAACTTAGTGATGGGCTCAGGAGGAAATTTCCCAGAGGGAACAACTACAGTCAGCACATCTGTCTTGGGGGTGATAGAATGGGAAATTTTTCTCTTGGGATCTCAACAATTCCCTTTGCAAGTCTCATCTACACCAAAGAAGCACTGAAGTGCATAAAAACATAAGTAGGAGCCCTGATCCTGTCTCTTGTGCTAGTGCATCTCATCATTCTACATTCTGCAGTGAACTTGGGGACAGCTGCCCTGTGTGCTGTGCAGGAGCTCATCTGGTCCCTGTAATTTCCTTTCCAGTTACAGTTTTCTCCAAGGCAAAGTTGGGTTTTTTTCTGTATTTTTTGTGTGTTTATATTGCCTACCACTGTCACACATTTACCTCTAAATGCAATTTAAGCAGAATGAATTCTGCATGTGAAACACACCCCACCTTCCCTGAACTGTACTGACAACCTAAATCTGCTCATTAGATGAATCAGGAGAGCTACATTGTACTCAGAGCCACTCCCTGCTTACTTGGCCTTACAATAAGGGATGCTTTTGTTATGAGTGTCCTAGAAATAAATTGCTAATGTATTTTCATGTACAGGAGGTTAAGGCCATGCAAGCAGAAGTTCCAGCTTTTTCTCCAGGCTTAGAGAGGAAGACCCTGGAAGCCAGCACATCCTGTGGGTCAGCACCTGCTCTGTTAGAAAGGAACAATTCTGTCAAACTTGCCTGCACCTGTTTTGCTTGTCCTTGGCTACTACACTGTGGCTTTTATTTTTCCCCAGCAGAGGGAAAACTCCATGAAAACAAGCAAACAAACAAACAAACATACAGATAATCAGTATGTTTCACTCCACAAGTATCTAAATTACCTGGCATAACACATGACCAGATATTTTTCTTCTGTGGAAAATAAGATAAAAAGATCTAGCACCATCCTAATAGAAGAATACTTAATATGTGGGATTATTTCCCATCAGATTAATCACTAAGAGATCTGGATGTGATCAGCACACCTCAGACACACCAGGACTTCGAGGAGATGGCAAACATACACTAGAAAAGAGGAGCTGTTAACATTACAACAAGCATGTGTCACAAGCTGGTGGTTTAAACAGGCATAGAAAAAGCATAGAAAACATAACAAAGTGTTCTGGGAATGGTTCACACTAATACACATGTCCTAGCCCACAAATACACAGGGATTGTATACTTAATGCTTTATTGTACCTTTGTTTATTCGTTCTCTTTCCACAAATCTGTTCATAGTCATTCCCTCACCACATAAAGGTTTTCTCAGGAAAAGAAAATCTAGGTATTGTTTCTTTAGAAATATATTTGAAAGCCACTCAAATTGCAGAAGAGGTAAAATTCTCCTTTCAAAGGACTCCATGATTCATCACTGTGCAAACTTCAACGGATGCAAACACAAAACACCCTGCAGGTGAAAAGTTCAGGCAGATATGAAACCTCACATATAGGAGGCTCCCACAGTTCAGAAAGCGTACTTTCACACTGGAGAGCAAACACAATGAATTTTTTATTGCTGTAGGCTCCTTCTGATAGCTCTATGATGTTCAAGATAGTAAAATTCAAACATGCCATAAGTCAAAATCCAAAGAGCACCGAATAAGATATTTGTTTTCTTAAGCACTGTACAGTTGATACACAGAAATTATCTTTACACTGAGGCATTGCATCAGGCAAGGTAAGCACCCCAGTTGCTAGAGGCTGGGGAAGCTGCAGGAACTTGTCTCAGGTGGCTCTGTCATGTAGAAAAGAGAAAAAGTCCAGAAAGGAAAATTGGAGTACAGAAAACTATGAAGTGAGATCCTCAATGAGAGTTCTTGCTGATGGTGCTTTCACCTTGTGTCTTCGCTGAGCACTTCAGCCTGTGCTGCATTCCCCAGGCTCTGCAGCAGGTGGAGAAGTCACAGGCTTCCTCAGGAGGGGCAGAAACCAGCTTTTGGAGACTCTTGTTTCCTTCCAGTCCCTTCGAACACATTGCAGACACACAAGGAAAGGTGCTGTGAATCACTCCTCACAGCCAGATGCCTCTACTCCCAAACCCTGGAGTAGAAATCCTGTCACCCTGGACTGGCTGCTGTCCCCTGTCCCTGCTCCCTCCATGGCACTGGCTGCCCAGGCTGGTGGCCAGAGGGGTTTCCTGGGGAGAGCAGCTCTGTGGACTGCTGGATCTCGGAAACCTGGGAGTTTTGAGCTTCCTGTGCTTTCTAGCGCTGACCCCCTGGAGAACACTGCTTTTGACCTGAGGCCTTGCAGAAGGCTTCCAAATTTGAGTGATGGAGTTAAAGTCACAGATGTGTAGCTCAATAGAAGCGTGTGCTTTCACATGGTGAAGGGTTTTGAATTTGGGGTTTTTATAATATAGTAATAGGTATGGGACGAGATGGAGGATTTGGGGTGTTGTTTCCATTTGGTGTTCTTCCTTCTTCTTCATGATTTCAGGTTGTAGTTTCTAGCTGGATAGCTAGTGCTGCACTGAAGGTCACAGGAATTTAATTATTGGGTCAAAAGTATAAATAATATAGGTGTTAATTCTCTATTGGACTGTTTAGCTTTAAGAGATCTTGTAACTAGCTAGATTCAGGTCTCCATTTTGCTCTCTTTTAGCTGGTAGCTAGAAGTGTTGCAGAACTCTCTGTACTTTTAATAAGATTTAATAAATAACCAAGCCCAAACATGAGAAAATTCGTCTCCTTCATGTTTTTAATCCTGACTCTGAGTGAAGACATAAGAAACTGCAGACAAGCCAGTAATTATGGGGTACAAATACCACCTTTACAGTGGATGCTGCTGATGCCGCTGCCATGCCTTTCCAGACTGGCATCAGGGGTTTCAGTCCTGTCAACACAAAGTAAATGTACACTCCCATGTGTTTTTTTTCCCTCAGCCCTCTTCTCACAGGCATAAGGTGAGGTTTGAACTCATAATACTGTGGCTCATAATGCTGCTCACAAGATTGAAAACCACTTTTACAGTTCCTTCAGAAATATCTCCAAAAAATTGTGAAAATTGCACTGATCACCCCATCTCTGAAATGACTCATTAAGAGGTGAGGCAACAGACAATGCATTTTCCTAATGACTCAGGAGCACAGGGTACCTGCAAGCCTGCCTGCTGCTGCTTCCCACGCTCCCAGCTCTGTGGAGGAACAAGCAGCTCCACAGGCTGGTGACAGCAAGGACTTTGCCACCCTATCTGGGCACCTGTGCGGGCACCAGGAGTGCAGCTCTGTGCTGGAGTGTGTGCCAAAGGCAGAGCACAAATACAGCAGCCTCCCTCTGCTGCAAATCTCACATTTGTGCTGGGAATTTTGGCTCGAGATAAATCACTGAGGCAATGAGCAGGCAGCTCAGTCAGAGCAGCTCTCCTGTCCTCCCTCTCTGCCCTGGCACAAATTGAACGTTGATTGCTTTGCTCTGCTCATATTGTGGATAACCCTGCAAGGCCCTGGAGACTCACCCTGCCTGCTCTCTGCAGGTGAATGCTGCATTCACATTTATTAATCAAAAAATTAATCAAGAAATTATGTGTAGGCAGGGATTTCCATTTCCCTTCTAGGACTGTATGGATTTTTATTTTTTTTAATGGAAGCTGGTGGTGACTACTGCTAAACAGAGCTCTGAGTAACTGCAGAAGGTGGTGTTGATGGATTCCATCACAGGGTGCACTCAGTTGTTTTTCTTTTACAGGGAGCACATTGACAGACTTGATCAGAGGTTTTTTTTTGTTTGAAGGGGTTTTTAAATGGAGATCCAGATTAAAACTTTTTTTCTCTGAAGCAGTCAAAATGTTTAATGTATTACTAAGTTGCCTGAAGCAGAAGTAATCAATATTATTTTAGAGAATGTTTGATATCACCACGTAAGCAATAGTCACTATCATAAATACTGCTGAGACAGTATAGTTACACCACAGGTAAATGAAGTTACTAACAATTCTCATTAATTTAACTTCAACCAATTTATTTACTTTTTTAAAATTTATTTATATAACTTTGCTTCAGCACCTCAGTTCTGAAGGTAGGAAATGTGTGATATTAATTACCTCTAATCACAGCTCACATTAAAAGTGCTGGTAGAAAACCCATAGAAATAAGTACCATAATTCCTTGTATCACAATGGAGATACAAGTTTCTCTAGCACTACACTTTTTTAACCCATTTTGCTGAAATTTAATGTAGTTATTTAACTTTCATTTTCTTCCAGCTGCTAACCCCTCACCTAGTTCAAATGATTCATCTAATTACAAAATCTGCTAATTCATTGCTCTGTCCAGTTTCTAATAATAATTCATCCAAATTTGAGTGATTGTGTGAGGAAAAAGGATGCACTTCCCTCTAAGTCAGTTTTAGGAATGAGCACAATGTTGGGATCTGGTATCCTTTGGGTTTGCAAAAAGAAGAACAGGTAATTAACATTATTTACTTATTACAAGAATATGATTCCTTGGGTCACACTAGAAAATGTCCTGCATATACAGGGTAATATCCAGTGAAGGACTTTAAAGAAAAGAAGAAATGGCACCTTGGAAATGACTCCTCTGTCCTTCTCAGCTCATCTACTGACAGAGGTGGGGAATTGTGTCTGTGTGACTGATTTGTAACTGCTGGAACTCGGGGCTGGGTTGCTGCAGGGAGAGGAGGGCTGGCAGAAAGGGTTGTCCAGCTCCCAAACCTCTGCACTAAATTTGCTTCTCAGGAGGAGTGCTGAGGGTTTTAGGTGTTCAGTGAAGCAGTCAATTATCTAGGAGAGAGATGAAACTGTGCTCATGGCTTCAGTTCACTGCGTCCTGTGCAGGATTTGCAGCGGAGAACAACTTTTATTTCTTTTTGGATGATTCTGTAGATTCCCAATGCTGTTTTACCTGATAAACAGTGAGAGAGCATGACAAATTTCTTTGATCTAGTTATATCAAAGCTTTTTGATGTTTTTTTGTTGTTGTTATTGTCCGGGGTTTGATGCCTGTAAGTGGATTATTTATTCCTGCTGGTGTTTCTACTAGGCTTTTTTGCTCTCCCAGACCAAATCTTCTTTGCTATTTCGATGTCTACACTAATGATCTGCACTCATCCACCCATATGCCTATAATGGCAGTTCTGCTTCTAAAATCCTGTTCAAGCTGCAGCCAGGCTTTGTGATCTACAAAAAATCCTTGTTCTCCAAAGGTAGCATTATGTTCAGATTGTTGTTTTCTCTTATACAAACTTTGATCTAACCTCAAATGATACCAGCAATCCATGAGCTACATACAACCCACCCTTTTATGGAGCTGGTAAATAAAGGGACATTTAGTTAATACCACTGAGAATCCGTTTTAAAACCTCATGCATAAAGACTATCTGATAGTGGGAGGGTGGTGAAGTGCACAAAGAAAACTCAATAGCAGTAATGACACTGCACAGTATAAATTTGCTTCAAGTGCTTTAAAAACTTGAGAAAAGTTCAGGTCCTCACATAAAGTCCAATTCACTGGCCGGGTCACACATTGTGCAACACCAACCCTCTGCCCCCCAAAGGTAAGAGGGTGCTTGCATTCATGTGGGGTCTAAAACCTGAAAAGGGAGTCTGGGCAAATCTAAACTAAGACTGGAACTAAGTCAATTTAACATGCCCTCAGAAAGACCAGAAGGTAAATCTGGTACAGAGTGACAGTCAGAGACCTGAAATGTGCAGGTTGAGTGTTAAACCCATGCCCTGCTGAGGGGCTGAGTCCAGGAGAGATGGCACAGAAACTTCTCCCAGTTTCCAGAGCTCAGGCAGCTCTGCCATGGCTGCTCCTTGCTCTCACCTGCAGCTCTTCTCAGGGTCTTTACATGACTTTTGGACAAGAATATTGCAGACATCTTCTGGCAGCTATTTGGACAGCACAGAAAGCACCACGTGTGCTGCCCAGCAAGGTGTTCCCCCCCATCAAGATGGGATCAAGGAGTTCCAGAGGTGTGAGGAGTGCCTGGAGCCCTTTTTCTAGTCTCCTTTGCAGGGTCTTCTCTACTGACTTCATATTGGAGGTTATATTGGAGCTGAAAGCATCAGTCAAACAGAAGTTCCTACTTGTTGAAAACATTTCAGGGCTTCTTTAACTTGAAAGCAAATACAGACATATATATATGTATTTTTAAATCCTTATTACTGCAGCCAGTGCCTATGTTTTATCCCATAGTTATTACAATAAACTCCTTTAGAAGGCAAATGAGTCATGAAGATAAATTAGAGAGAAAGGGAAAGACTTCATGTCTGTCTTGACATTGGCATTTGAACTAATGCACATAATTAAAGACAAAAATAGAGAGTTAAAGAGATTAAAAACGAGTTACCAGAATAATCTTTTTAGCCACATGTGCTAACTTTATCTTGAAATACCTGTACTTATTTTGTTTGCAGGAGATGTATCTGCAGCCATATTTTTTTCACATCTGAAAAAAAACCCCACTCCCACATAGAGGGATTGTACATTTTTAAAGGCAACAATTATATTTCATGATCATTTTGCCTTCAAAAGACGTTTGTCAAGAGGTGGTCTGAAATCTATTGCTGCCACTGTAATGGAACTTGAGTGTCTATGAAGTTGTACAGACATCTAAAAATCGTTGTTTTCTTTCAGAGAGGCTGTGTGTGGGGGAAGGCTGAGTCTAGAGAAAAAATGGGCTTATTGCATTTCACCTGCCACTTCCTGGAACATTGTGTTCATGTCTTCTAACACCAAGAAGAAAACTCCTCACTGAACCAAACAGCCACTTCTCTGTGTGAGACCTGCCTGGGTATATCTGAGCTTCTGGTACCTGGAGATTTGTGCTGTATTTCACCCACTGATGAAGCCTGCCTGATGCTCATCAGTAGGATACTCAAATTCTGAAGAAAATTGTAACATTTTCTTCATTTAAAAGTATTTGACAATTCTGAGACATATAAACAGGAAGGTCTGATGCTGTTAAAAGATCAGCAAGTGTTTTAGTCAGACTGCACAACCATGCAGAGAAGTTATTTTAAAAATTTGATTGAGGTAATTCAGTCTCGTTCTCAAACTATCGTCTGAATTTTTGCACCCCACATGCCTAATTCTGTTGTATTACACAGTGAAATAAAGAGTTGGAAATATTTTGGAAAATGAAATTATTGATGCTATCCTAGCAAAAAAAGAAAACATTTACCTAATTCTTTGGTGGCTAAAAAGTACTTAAAATTTTATTCCACGTTTCTGTAGAGCCAAAGTATTTTTGGCATCTTGAGGTAGTGAAACCTGAGTACATAACAGGTTTTTCTGGGGGAGCAGAAAGCTCCACTTCATGAAGCTGAGGGCACTGCTCTGGAGGGAGCAAGCCTCAAGATTGTGTTTTGTTTTTTCTGTTCCTAAGTGTAGAGGAGCACTTTGAAATTTGAATTAATATTCTAAATATATTCTAGTAGATTTACCTAGGGCATTGAAGTCATAGTAGTTGACTTTTCTCTCATTGCTTTAAGGAAACTCCTGACATGCATTTGCCAGTTTTCCCCACTGCAGAATCACAGGATGGGTCAGGCTGGAAGGGACCACAGTGGATCATCTGGTCCAACCTCCCTGCTCAAGAAGGGACATCTCACAGCACATGGCACAGGATTGTGTCCAGAGGGTTCTGGAAAATCTCCAGTGAGGGAGATTCCACACTTTCTCTGGACAATCAGTTCTGATGCTCAGTCTCTGCACAGGAAAGAAATTCTTCCTCATGTTCAGGTGGAACTTCTTTCATTTTCTTCATTGTCTCCTGTCCTTGGCAACACCAAGAAGAGCCTGGATCTGTCTTCATAGCACCTTCCTTTCAATATTTATATCCCTGCTTAAAGTTTCCAGACCCTCAAATGCAGTGCAGTCACTTAATGATGCCTTCTGCATGCAGAGCTGTGGAGGAACCAGGAGCTTTGGAGCTGTGTAGGGGATGGAGAGTGGATAAGGAGGTCCTGCATCAATCCATCACTGAAGAGCAGGAGCTCTGCGAGTTCTGGGGACTGACTCAGAGCATCCCACTCCCCTCATCCCCTTCCATGTCCTACTGCCACTGTCTTGCACTCAGCACAGGCACTGCACCAGGAGGTTTGTGGGATGCTCTATAAATGAGCAAGAGGGAAACATGGGTCAAGTGAATTTTTGTTGTCTGTGCTTATGTATCAGAAGATTCCTGGTTGTGATTATAAGGCAAGATGAACTAATCAAATGTTAATAGCCATGAGTGATTATAATTTGCTTCAAGGTGCTTATTCATTGATTAGAGTTCAGCACAGTGCCTGAGAAAGAGATGGTCAGGAAGCATGAGATTACTAGGATTGTTGAAAACACACCAGTAAAAATGAACACTGATGAATAAATATGCCACACCCATCTTTGTGTACAAAGGCATTTTTCATACCAGTGAAGACTGTTCTGCAACATCAGACTGGTGATGGTTTTCAGATGGTTTTGAATACACATCTAAGGAAGAAAAAGGTCTTGAAAAACTAAGAATTTGCATCCTAGTCTATAAAAACAAAGATTAATATTCAACAATACTATCCACAGTTTACCAGTTTGACTCGAACCAGTTTTTGCCAACATGTTCAACAATCTGTTTGTGAATCCCCAGCTGGGACCATTCCAGAGGATTTAGGTAACTTTGTATTTGGAGGACCTGAGGGAGGTGAAGGGATTGTAGGAATATTCCCCAAGGTACTCACTGAGGGCATGGTATCATGATGTTTTACTTCAAAAACTACTCTGCAGTGTCATGGTTTTAATGCTTCTTGAAATGCCTCCAACAGGGGAAGTTCCAAAACACAAGAGAACCCCAAGTACCCTGTGACAGAAGAGGGGCAGCAAGCAGAACCTGGAGCCAAAGGCAATGCCAACTCAATATAAGGAAAAAAAAGATTCACTCTGAGAGTGGTCAGACCCTGAAGCCCACAGAGCTTATGTTTTTTTCATCCTTCAGTGCATTCAAACTACACAAGCCCTGGATCTGCTTTGGGCAGGAGGCTAGGTTACCCCTTCCTTGCTGTTAGTGAATACACATTTTCTCTCCTTCCTCTTGCACAAAACCCTTAAAGACAATCATCTACCATTGTTTGTTTGGAATTTGTTTCAGAGGAAAATACTCTGGAACATTTTTATAGAACTTTTTTCCTACTTATGGTGTGCCACATTGTCCAAAAGGCATGTGCTACATGGTATTTCTTATTCTCCATTTACTGATAAAGTCCTTGAGCAGGGAGAGGAGAAGTGGAAGGGAAAAGGGAAGAAAAGCACCATCTATAAACATCATTAGCCATATAAATTACATATTGACCCTAAATTTAGCCTAAGATAGTCTAAAATACTGTTCCAAAACAGAAAACTGTTCTTAGAAAATACAGCATCACCTACAGCTGAGTTCTGAAGTTGCTCCACACCACCTGCCCTGTTGCCCCACAAAAGGACTCCCAACAGAACTACTGAGTCTGATGTCTGGGAGAGTTTATTTTTCACATTTTTTCACATTTCAGCTTGATGCAACCCAGACTGCTAACCCTATAATTACCAAAATTAAAATGTGTGCGAATGCAAATTTCTGTGATTTAGGCTTTGCAAAAGGTTCTGATGCTCCCTGGAAAGCTCATCTTTGTGTGTGCTCAGTAGAGTGCTAATCAGCACAGATGATGAGTTAATGGCAAAAATTTCAGCTGACAGTAACACTGAAGATGACAGGTTCTAGGGTACTTTAGAGGAGCTCTGTTGGTATGATCAAGACACAAGAATTACACGACCTTAAAGGTGGCTAAGTGGTGGTAATTAGGACCTTGATAATGACAATCAGTCGCACTCTTCACTCACAGCACTTGGGTTCTATTTACTTTTCAAAATACACCCATAAAACAAATAAAAAGCTAAAAAACCTGTATTATATACATATATGTACAACAGATAATATGTTTTATTTTTACAAAAACAATTTATTTTAATGCTAGAGATTTTCCCTATGTTTGTGTTCTAATTTTTGGATGCATTGGCAAAATAATTAACATTGAAATCAGGAATGAATGCAAAATATCTGTGTCTTTCACAACAATTATGACTGATTTTACTCATCATTTGGGATATTGAGCAGACACAAAATAACACTGAACTGTGACTCTTCATGACATGACCTGAGAAGTTTGACTTCCTCACATCAGTAGTCAGCAAAACTGAAAGCAAAACACTGGTAGCACAATAAAGGACTTGGTGATGCCACTTGCTTTTGGATACTTTTCTTCATGTTCTTTGATCAACAAATTGATCCATTTTTGCCCATTCTTGGGGCTACCCAATAATTTTTTGTTGTTGATGACGCAGATATGATCTCAAGTGAAAGCTTTGTTCTTGATATTCCACTGTATTTCTCAGCAACTTCCAGTGTTTTTTTCCTGGCAAATTTGAAAGTCTGTGGCTTTCTATACCTTCACATTTATGATCATGCACATTCTGCAGGCTCAGCAAATTATTACTACAAATCAATCACTGAGGCAGACATAAATCAACTCGAGAGACTGCTAGGAAATGGTTTCAGCAACAGAAGCTTCCTATATTCATCCTTCAGTGTTGTTCCCTTGTTTCTTATACTGCATGACAAAGAGGGCCCATTGGTGAGCACTTCCTTCTTAATCAACTCTCCTTTCCGAGCGACAACTGATTCATTTCCAAATAAAATTTTATCTGCTTGGAATTTCCTTTAGTGTAAGGTTTGGCATCCCTTTAATTTCTGTTGATTTCTGACACATTTCAAATCTTCTTTTAAAAACGTGGTCATCACATTTAGAAGAGAAGGAACACTCTCAGTATCACACATCACCTTTTTCCTTCCCTACTTCTTGCATTTTCAGCTAGTCTACAGGGTTTATCCTGTTCTCAAGCAAAGCTTCAGGGTTTTGGTTTTTTTTCCCCAAATCCTAGATGTCTGCAGGTCTGAGCTGAGAGAGAATTACTCTGAGTGCTCTTACTGATGCCAAGGACTAAGCAGTCACACGGCTCTGACAGGCATCGCTACCTCTGGAATCTGTCAAAGCCCAAGGTAACCCTTGGCAACCCCTCAGGATTTTTTTTCAGTCTTTACTACAGTGGTTGAGCCAACAATTTTTATAATTCACACTTGGCTATCATATCTCATCATTAGAGCTGGTCTAGGTAGAACCACTTCAGTCTCCACTGCCCTTTCACAAGACTCTTATGGCTCCTTTTAGCACTGGAGATCTGTTGGCAAGCTTATCTATCAGTAAGTTATCTAGATGCACACAAGTTTCCTGCTGTTATCACAAAGGATGTTTTTGTTGCTTTCCTCCAAACTTGGCTTCTGAATTATGAGGGAGGTGCCCCTTTGTGACGCGTTTTATTTGTCAGATTCCTTGTGACCTGCCCACTGGAGCCAGCAGAGCTGTGGGAGTGGGTGACCTTATCTCCCTCGAGAAACAGAGACTTTTTTCCCGTTGAGCATAAAGTGGATGTTGGTACATTAGGTTTTCTGTTTCAGAATCCATACCACTCTCAGAGCCTCAGTCTGTTTCTGCTGTGTTCCCTTTACCCTGGCAAGGAGCAGCAGCAATCACAGCGAGAATGAGCTTCTGTGTCAGCAGATGATCTCCCACAGCAGCAGGGATCTGTTGTTCTGCAGTGCCTGGCACTTCTGTGCCTGCAGATATTGCAGTTAACACACTTACTGAGCTCTGCACTTACACTTTGTAAAGTACCTGCTCTTCTTGGTGAAGAAGACCCATTATTCTGTCTCCTGCACCGTTGCTTAGTGATTTATCAGTGTTTCTGCATTCAGCCACTGCTGTCATAGAGCCACAGAATGGTTTGGGTTGGAAGTGACCTTTAAAGCTCAGCCAGTCCACTCGCCCTGCAACGAGCAGGGACATTTTCAACTGGATCACGTAGCTGGGAGAAACCTGAGCTTGAGTGTTTCCAGGGATGTGTCATCCATGACCTCTCTGAGCAACCTGTTACAGTGTTTCACCACCCTCATTGTAGCAATTCTTCTTTATAACAAAGTCAGCTCTCTTTTAGTGTAAACTTGTTATTCCTTGCCCTATCCTAACAGGCTGTGCTGAAAAGTCTGTCCTCATCTTCCTCGTAGTCCCCTTTTGAGTACTGAAAGGCCTCGATGAGGTGTCTCCAGAGGCTTCTCTTCTCCAGACTGAACAACCACAGCTCTTTCAGATGTTCCTCATAGGAGAGGTGCTCCAAACACTTTTGTAGCCCTCCTCTGGTTCACACTAACAGGTCTACATCTCACTCATTTGGCACAACTAACAAAAATCAAAGGTCCTATATTTTCTCTATAGAAGAGAAAATCAACTCATTTCCAAGAACACAAAAAGTGTTGTTGTCTCACTGGATTCATTGGTCATACCCAGGCATGGAATATGATTGCAGAATCGGGGAACTCTCAGAACTTATACCAATATTTAACATGAAACTGCATTAGGATTTCCTGTAATTGTGTGGATTGTAAAGATCTCCTGTGCTTACTTGGAAGAGGATGGACAGGCTCTCTATTTTTCCCCATGTTCATGTTCCCATGTTCCCAGTGTTCCTGTGTTCGCAGTGTTCCCTTATTCCCATTGTTCCCTTTTCCTGATCTTCCGTTGTGCCCGGTGTTTCTATGTTTCCGATGTTCTCTTGTTCCCAGTGTTCCCTTGTTCCCGGTGCCCCCTGTGTTCCCCGTGTTCTCAGTGTTCCCTTATTCCCGGTGTTCCCGTGTTCCCAGTGTTCCCAGTGTTCCCTTGTTCCCGGTATTCCTGGTGTTTCCAGTGTTCCCGGTGTTCCCTTGCTCTCAGTGTTCCCAGTGTTCCCCGTGTTTCCAGTGTTCCCTTGCTCCCGGTGTTCCCGTGTTCCCAATGTTCCCTTGTTCCCGGTATTCCTGGTGTTCCCAGCGTTCCCGGTGTGCCCTTGTACTCGGTGTTCCCTTATTCTCGGTGTTCCCCGTGTTTCCAGTGTTCCCTTGCTCCCGGTGTTCCCTTGTTCCCGGTGTTCCCTTGTTCCCGGTGTTCCCTTGTTCCCAGCGTTCACTTGTTCCCAGTGTTCCCTTATTCCCGGTATTCCCGGTATTCCCGATGTTCCCGGTGCTGCCGAGCATCCCCCGCCCCGTCGGGCCGCTCAGCGAGAAATGGGGGCGTGGCCATGGAAGCCCCCGCCCCCGAACACTTTCCATTGGTGGAAGGGCTGCGGGGCCACGCCCAGGGGCAGGGGCGGGGCGGGCGGGACGGCGCTGTGGGAGCGCGGGGCCGGGACGGAGCCGCGGCCGTGGCCGGAGCCGGCACAGGGACAGCGCCGACAGCGCCATGGCCGAGAGATACGACGTGATCGTGATCGGGGCCGGCATCTCCGGTGGGTCAGGGGGGAACGGCGCGGCCACCGCCGGCCTCCCCCGGGGCATCCCCCGGGAGCGCTCCCGGAGCGCGTCCAGCGGCGGCGGGGCCGGGCGGTGGCGCGGGGAGGGCGGCGGAGGAGAGCCGGGCCAGAGCCCCGGGGGCTGCAGGTGCGCTCGGGGGAGGACAGGGGACATGACCGAATGATCCGTGTCGCTGTGTCAGGGACAAATCCTGCTCCTCGCCTTGGTTCGTTCCTGGTGCTCGTCGGAAGGGGCTGGAGGAAAGTGACTTGGCAGAGCCCGAGGTGCGGGACGAGGCAGGGATGCGGGGATACAGGCTGCCATTGGAGCATCATCCCCGCAAAGATGGTGTTTGGACGTGGTTTTGTTGGGTTGCCCATGCAGCGGTGGCAGTTGCTTTGTTTGGAAAAATGCTGCAGAATAAACATCTGGGAATTAGGTTTTTAAACACCTCCAGGTTAGGTTTTGTTGCTGTGAGAAGAGCTTTTCTAGAGGCAGCCCGATTCCCCAAGTGCCGTGGACTCCTCACACTTCACCAGGCAACACTTCCCAAAATACTCTTCAGATCTACTTTGACGCCAGCAATTGCATCATGGCCCCTCATCCTTATGCTTAAAAAACCCTGTTAATTATTTTTATGTTACCTACAATGAGAATGTTGCTATGCTGGAGAAAATTAGTGTTTAGGTTGTCCCTCAGGGTCAATTTTGTGTTGGCAGCTTTGGCCAGGTCTCAGTTTTCAGGCAGTCCTTACTTCACTAATGGTTCAGAAAAGGTGAGTTTTGTGACTGTGTGACTTCAGTGATATTATAGCCGTTGTTGGTGTGGGTAAAGTTAGGTTTTATTAGTATTGAGAAGGAGCCAGAGACTTTCCTTTGGTGTAATCTGCAGTGAATTAATGCATAAAACAGCAAATGGTTTACATAATTATTTCATTTACTAAAAGAACAGTAATTATTTAAATACTTATTTGTCAATACGTAAATATGCAAATAATCTGTAGCATCATTAAACAGAAAGGAAGAGTGTGATCCTGGGTTTCCTTGCTTTTTAGTTTTACCAGATGCCTTGTAGTTTTCCTGCTAGCACGAGACATTTGGTTATTCATTCCTTAGGGTTCCTGTAATTCACACAGTGTCCTTAGAGAATTACCACCCATTCTGTGTGCAGCTGATGGTGACATCCTCTTAATATGGTTTTTAGAGCTCTGAGAAGCTCTTGTTCCCTTCAGGGTGTCTCTTTCCTCCAGGCCCCCAACCTGTTGCAGTGTTTCAGAAAATGCTTTGAGCTGTCGCTAGCACAAAAACACTTTGTAACACCTTGGACCAAAACCTGGTGTGGTGATTGAAATGGAGCCAAGCAGAAAATTTCAGTCCCTGAAAATTTGTTGGTGGCGTGAGGAAGACAAATAAACATGTCACAGCACTCCTGGGGTACAGGAACATTTTTCCTGCAAACGGAAAACTCATGCCAGTGGCATAGAAATTGGTGTTTGCCTGTTATGAATTAGAACAGGCATCATTTTAAGAAAACAGCCATTGAAAAATAAACAATAAATGCCTTATTTAATAATTGATCCATCTTTACTCTACACTGCCAGTCATAGCTGGGGATTAGACTCTGATCAGCCTCTGGTCTGTTTTGATTTTCTCACAGCTTCTCTGTCACTACCATTCCTGTACCAGTATGCCTACACCTCAGTTCTGCAAGAGCTTAGACAGTGCTGCTTGCTTTCTGGTCTTTAAAAAAGAAAAAAAATCAGTATCTAGAGTTCTGCTTCTGGTGGAATACATAACAAATCATGCTCCACTATGGGCAAGATTTCCCCTTGACATCTCTCTGACTCCAGTCTTGACTTGCTCTTTGTATCTCTGAAATTGAATTTGCAGTTGACTCATCTGGTGAGATTTCTGTCTCGTCTCCTTCTACTGTATTTTTAATTCTCACTACCTGGTGCTTGCAGGAGAGGACAGGAAACTCTGGGATAAAGTAGTTCGTTACTAGAAATACATGAAACCTGCATGAGGTATAAGCAAGGTGCTTGTTCTATTAAGTATGAACTTCCCAGCAGTGATGCTGTGGCTTTTAAAGATATTTTTCCAGTATTTGTGAAATGAAACTGAAATCCTGACAGGCAGCTCTGGAGTTGTCTATTCCTCAAAGCGAAGTGTGGTCCTGAGAGGCAATTTCTGAACAATGCCTAACATGTTCTACTCATCCATGCTCCTGGCCTCTGCATGCAGACCACAATGTGCTCTTTCTAGGGACACAGAATCCACTTGTCGGATCCCATAAACCTGGGGTTTTTGAGCTTTATAATATATAATCCACTATAATATATAATCCACTCTGCCTGTAGGGAACTGCAGTCTAGGGGTGGAGGGAGCTCCTGCAAAGAGTGCTTTTGGAAGAAATCTCTGCTTGGGTGGCTTCTGCACCTGAGATTTTCCTGCTGTACCCCGTGGAATTTTACTCAAACTATCCAGGCTGCATCAGGAAGTGCCTTTGGAGCCCTACAGAGAGGGAGCTGCAGAGGTTGGGATAGATTCCTCTTTCTGCTTGGGCTTGCATGTTAAAAATCTGGATTGTAGCCAGTAAAAGCCCCAGGCACATGTTTGTGTCACTCTTAATAGATAATGTCCCCTGTAATACAGCTAATGTTAATTACAGCATTTTATACCCATGTATATTAAATAAACTGGTGCCTGAAGTTAAAGACTTTCCCCAAACCCACATGAAGTTTTTATTTATATGGCTTGAATATTGCTTCCATTTTCTATTTATAGAAAATTTATTTCTATTTATAGCTATTTATATTTATTTCTATTTATTTTTCTACTGAACTGAAGAGTGGTGTTTTGGATTGATTTTGACTTGATTAATTTTACTTGATTGTGTTTTTGTTGAAACCCAGCAAGCTGATGTCACATAATGTTGTAAGGAGATCCTGGATGTTCAGTCACTCCTCAGGCACATTAACAACTGGACAGCATTAAGTGCTCAGAGAGTTTTGACAGAAACCTCAGATATTTCTGCTTGTCAGATCTGAAAAATGACTGTTGTGACCTGTAATTTCTCAAAACTTTCTAACTGACCTTATTGGGCATATTTTCACATGGATAACGAAGTGTGCTATGTTGACAGGGCTCCCTCCCTGCCAAATTTCAAGTTGCTGCTGCAACTTCCAAAATAGGAATTTAAAAAGGCATGATTTTCAAAATCAAAGAACATGTTTTCCCCGTACGTTTAGAAATCTAGTCAATTTTGACCAAGATTTTCCAGCAGAAAAGAATTACAAGAAACCACACCCAGAAAAACACCCCATGAAAATTCAAGCTTAAATAGTTCCAGATTTGGTAAGAAAAAAAAAAGAAAAAGAATGTAAGCAAAATATCTCAACTTTTTACATGGGAGTATATTCATGTGCCAGCCTCACCTTGCATGCAAGCCAAGTTTATCGGAAGATTGCATGGAGAATGAATAATGTTTGTCTATATAATGCAAACCAGAGAGGCAGCAGATATGGAGAAGTATGTCCAGAAGCAGAGAAGTCCAAAAAGTCTTGTATGTAAATATCTTTTGGAAGAAATTTCAGCACATTGTGTTGCAAGTACAAAACACAGGGGAAAAACAGACGTAATTGAATCTTGCACTCAAGACTAGAATTCGCTGACATGAATAGTTCTTATTTCCACAGAAAAAGATGTTTGCTCTTATCTAGAAACAAGGAGATTGCATGGTTCTACAAAATCAAAGCTGAGATTTCCCAGCCACATGCAGGAAACAGCACTGTTTTCTGCTGCACTTATGGAGGAGTCCAAGGGCCACAAATTGTAGGAAAAGCCGGGATGTAAAAATAGTAGTGATTAGTATTTATATAGAAATAAAACATATGATATGTTATTAAGACATTTTTGTTTTTCTGTCTGTGGAAAAGCACTCTGTGTTGGCATCTCCAGCTCCACAGTGTGTGATCGACAGCCTTACCCCTCGAGCTACCTACGCCTTGGCTTTGGGCTCTGAGTGAGAGACTGAATAATGAGGAAATGCAGATTTTCCTTGCTTGCCATCCTGGCGGCACAACTTCTGTTGTATACTGCCCTGTTTGTTTTGACAGCATGCCAAGCTGCTGGTGGGTGGTGGTGTCAGATAAACTGTCAAACACACAGTTGTTGGCGTGAGATAGAATCAGTCCAACCTGTGTAAGTCTGGAGTAGTTTTCAATAGATTTTTTTTCCCCGTTACTTCTGTATTTACCTGGGATTTGACCTATAGGAATGTAATATTTAATTCATAAAATGTATTCTCTGTTTATCTCTTTGCATTTGCCCTGTGCTGGGTTCCGTCTACCCAGTTCCTTCCTTCCTTCTTTCTGGATCCAACCACAAAGCTGATAATCAGTGATAATGTTGTCATTTAGTACCAGAGATTTCTAGAGACCATTTTTGGGGATGCAGAAATAAATAACAATGTTTCACAGATCTCTGAGTTCCCAATGTACTCCTTGTAAGCTGACTGTCATTATGACAAAAAATTTACAGCAGGAACAAAACTCCCAGAACCCCATACAAAGTGTAATGGATGCTTTATACAATAATTGCAAATAAGCAGAAGTACCGATTTCCATTTGCCTCATTCTTCATACTGTATTCTGCTGTTTTGCTACTGAAGTCTTATGAGTGTTATTTGCCCCAACATGCAAAAAAAAATAACCAAGTAGTTAGGACAGGTCCCTAAAAATACCGTAACAAAACAAGACCAGGCATGGGACATAATGCCTGTCCCATTTTTCTGGGAATACCAGCAGTGATGTTATTGGTATTTGTGGTGATGACATTGATCATAATTTAGCAGCAACATTTTTTCACATACTTTTTTATTGAAAGACACCATTTAGGTAACAGGAATTTATTCAGCACAACAGTGACTAAAAAAATTGTCAATAGTCATAAATGTGTGTAATTACCTTGGTTGTTTCTATTACTGGGTGATATCAAACTATCTTCATTTAAATATGCTCATTTTAATATGTAATGGGAGGAAAGATGCCTCATTTCCAACCCTGTGCTTAAACTCATTAACTTTTTTCTGCCTTTTGGGGGAGGGCGTTACTTTGGGGAAGGAATGTTTACTGCAAGAACCTGTGGACATGAAAAGTCCCAGTGGGTGTGTGTGGAGGAGTGGATTCATCCTTGGGTTAGAATTCCCTCTTCCTGCCCACTGTATTTCTGTTAACATTGTGCATGAGAAACTGTCTTTGTGCCCTTCAGAACAAGGCTTGCGTCTGTAGAAAGCATTTGGACAGTGATGCCATTGAGACCAGTAAGTGGCTTGGTCTCATTTGGACGATGTACTCTGAAATAAAAAATATTTATTCTCTTTTGGTTAAGATCTTTGCTGAATCAAGTGGATATTTTTTTTCCTGGAAGGGGAAAAATACTGATGAAAAAGGAATTAAATACATTTACCTAAAAATGACAAAATACATAAACTCAATCTCTCTCCAGTACCAAGTATTCTTCAAGAAGGGATGTGAAAGAAAGTATGGCAAGATAAAACATGGTTTCTGACAAGCAGAAAATTAGTGATGTTATGGTATTAGGCAACACTGAAATAGAAATAAATGTAGACTTGTGATCCACACTGTGCATTCTTGCTGTTTTGTGTGGATTTAAGATGCTGTTACTGAATTAATAGCATTGTTGATTTGGATTTTTTTTTTATATTTTCAGTGGCAATTTAAAATCGCAAAATCCTTAGTCAGTGAAAGGAAACAGTTCTTTTGTTCTCAGCTTTCTCTGTGTTGTTGCCCATTAGTGGCTTCTCTGGTCAATCTGATGTAACTGAGCATATTTTAACTGTTTTTTAGACTTAAATAAATGCTATGATGTACACAAAAATTCCAATGAAAGGATAATCAGGGTTGCAGAAGAATAAAGAGGTGAGGAAGGGAGATTTTACCCTATGGTCATGGCAGAAATGTTTTGCATCCCTTATTGACAGGTTCATTTTTACTAGCCAAAGGGATTTCTAGCTGGAAAAATGAGAGCTGATTTTAAGGTGGTTATTGCCATGTTTAATTACTCAATTGTGTTTAAAAAAAGTTAGGTTTTCCATCAATGAAACAGTAAAAATAATCACAGCATTAGAATGCCATTACATTGAAACTTTAATAATAATATATTACCAATTCTCTTCTTTTACTGATGTGTATGAGAAAAATGAGCAAAAAACGTCTTAAAGTTATTTCCTCTCCCAAGATCAGAAAAATGTAGGAATTTTATAGGAAGATTTTTTCCCATTTTCTCAATTGCTTGCTAGAACACTACAGTAATGAGCTAATCATTTTTCTCACAATGTAGCTATCCCATGCCGTGTACAGTAGGGTGGATTAATAAGGATTTTATGAAGGAATGTTCTGTATTTACAGAGCCTAGATTTTGAAAAGTATAACTCTATACTGTTAGTATACAATCACTAGGACATTTCCACTAAAGTAACTTTTTTTAAAACTCTCACTGTTTGTGCTGTAGAACTCATCTCTGCTCATATGCCCTGTATCAACCCCAGTATTGAGGCAACTTGGAATTATTCTCATAAATCTACTCTTATAAACACTTCCCTTCCAAACAAGGAACCATTTTCCTCATTACAGGACTGCTCTGGAATCAAGGTCAAGTCCCATGAATCCAAGTGTTGTTCACTACCTGTGGAGTTGAACTTTTCTTTCCTAGGAGGTAGAGATGGGCTTTGTCGTATTACAAAATTCAGTATTGTTCAGCATCCTTATGTTTCAGTCATGGGGTGTGTCTTGTAGTCTGCAGGTTGGCATCAATTAATCTTAGTTTCTTTTCTTTTTTCTTTTCTTTTTACTGTATGTCCAGTGTTTGATGCACTTCAAAGAGCTTTGCTTGTGGTAGGATTATGACAATTTTCTGGCATGAAAGCAGCCACAGTATGATCTGTAGCAGCAGCAATTCTGAGTCCTTAATAGCACTGCAGAATCAATAGCTTTCCTGCATGGCATCTTCCGAGGAGGGGAGCTGCTTGTGAGATTTCCATAGAAACCCTTGTGGAGGATGTCTCGCCTTGTTTGTTCTCATTTAACAGTAAGTGAATTTCCACAGCCAGATACTGCGAATGGGGCATGGTTTTGGCAGGCTCCTTCTGTTCCACTGAAGCAAGTAGTGCATTTCTAATTCATGGGATTAGGGGGATATCTGGAAGGAGTTTGTCCAGTGGTTTGGAGTGGTTTCCAGCTTTATCTCAAGGCTGCACTCGGAGGAGGTGGAGGTGATGCAGCCACAGGCTCAGCTGTGACAGGAGTGTCTGCACCACAGTCACACCAACAGACCTGGAGTGTTTCCATTGCCTGGTCTAAGCACTGAGCCCAGTGCTCCTTTTGGCCTGGAATAGTGTGTCTGTAAGGAATGGTTTGGATTGGAAGGGACCTTAAAGCCCATCCCATTCCACCCCCTGCCATGGGCAGGGACACCTCCCACTATACCAGGTTCTCAAAGCCCCATGCAGCCTGGCCTGGAGCACTTCTGGGGATGGCACATCCACAACTTCTTCCCTGCTCCTTGGCAGTTGCTGAAGTTCATGATGTCCTCTGGGATAGACATGTTGTAGAGGAAGTGAGAGGATAGCTCCGTGCAGCCTGAGGGGAGCTGAGCAGGCAGGGATGGGGCAAGGAGCAGGAAGGAGAAGGTCTCATCCCTTCCTCTCTCATTCTTACCCCATCAATCAAATGGTCACTCTCTGTTGTCCAGTCCTGTCCAAGATAGTGGGACAGCAACAAAAGTCTTGAAAACTCAAGTTATGGAGAAGATGAAGGGTAAATGTGCAGTCAGTTTAGAGGTTAATTGTGTATAAAAAGCACATGGACCTGGTGCACTTCAGTCTTGCCAGGATGGAGCTGAAGAGGTGGGTCCAACAGGCAGAGATGGAGATTGACATAGAGATGCTGTGTGCAGGTGTTGTTCCCAGTCCTTTGTTTTGAAAGAAAATACTTCCCATGCTATGAGCAAATAAATGTGCAGCAGTAATCTTAAATCAACTTATTTTATATTGTTTTTACTTGTGAGTCATGCCCTCTCCCAGCTCCCAGTAGGCCATGGCTGTCTCAATTTATTTATTGCTGTTTCCCAGTCTATGAAACTTCAAAGTCTTTTTTTTTTTGGACCAGTTTCTCAGATGACCCTTGGCTTAACAATAATGAAACTTAACCACCTGTAAGTCTGGAGTACAGGTACAGTTTAACAGGCAAACAGCTTAGAGAACCTAAGTCACATTACAGCACATTCTTCATCCCTTAGCAGCCCTTCTTTATTTGGATATATCCCATAATTAAGCTATAATTCAGTAGTGAGTTTAACTTCCAATTGAGTCCAGTGTAACCATTATTGTTCCTAAACAACTGTGGCAGGAGTAGAGCTGTTGTATTCAGCATGACATTATGGTCTTAGGCACCAAAGATTTGCATTTAATTCTTTTTTCATACCTAGCCCGGACTTTTTTCGGCTTCATGTTCAATTTTTTCAAGGCATGTATATCTACAGTAAACTTTCTTACAGAGGAATTACCCACTCATGTCTGAGTGCCCAGTTGTATTTACACAGAATAGAGAAATTCAGCCTATTATTTTACACATGTAGGGTATCCACTATTTTGTGATAAAACCCACTGTGTATTTTGAAATCTCATTTTTCTGCATATAAAAAATTATGTATTTAAAAGAAAATATTGAAGTTTGTGTTTTCAACATCATAGATTTTTGTCTTCCACTTTTATATTGGGGAGGAGGAGAAACCATCGCCCAGCAGATTAAAGAATTAGCTAGAAAAAAATTGTTTCTAGAGTTTCATGAAGGAAAAGAATTACCGCTGAAATAAATTAGATCAATTTATAAGATATCCACTCCACTGAAAAATGGCTTGCAATTTAAAGAATTAGAATATTAGATAGATGGAAGAATTAAGTATACTTCTGCTCCAGCAGCAATCTGAACAATACGGTGCAAGGGTGTAAAGTTACTTTTAGATGAGTATGAAAATTATATGTGTAATTTCTGCCTATGTAAGACATTTGAACTTCCTCAGTTTTGGTTTCCAGTGAATGATGTTCTACTTTCCCATGAAAAGATTCTATGCATAGAAGTTTATGGTCAATTCTGTATTGCCCTTAGAATAAAGGAGTACATTTAACTCTTCCCAGAATGATTCCTCTCCCTTGGTCTTTTCAGACATGCATTCTTTGTAGGCTCACAAACAGTTGATTTTAATCACATTTCAAGGTAGTGTAATAAACATGAGGGTAATATCATTACTCCTGCCTGAAGGGTATCTTGGAAGTTCTGATCAATAGGGCTGCCTTTCGTGTACTTAAGGAGGGGAAACAACTCCAAAGAAACAATGCTTCAGTGCCAAATTGGCCTGCAGGGCAGTGCGATAATCTGATTTCACCAACTCATGATTGCTTTCTACAATTTCAGCTTGCATCTGTCAGAAGCAAAGAGGTCTCCTGTCCTGTTGAATTTTCAGTTGTCTCTAGTGGCTCCATCACAAAGTCCCATAATTAGATGATTTTTGCTGAGACTATAATTCCTTTTATAAAGTATCTACATGCAGCCTGTTTGATTGTCATGGTCAAACTCCATTGCTGGAAGTGAATCCTGACAGTGAAGCAGACTTTTCCTTCTGCATGTGAATGAGGACAAGGGGCAGCAAAGGAGCAGAGAGTTGATGTGGGAGATGAGCATTATTGATGTCACTGTAACACTGCAAGTCCCCCAAGCTGGGTGCTGCTTTTCTATAGGCTGCACAAATGAAGAGTAAGATGTGTGTCTGTCCCTTAATAATAGAAATTTTGCTGCTTTTAAAAGGCCAAAATGCCAACCCAAGGAGGAAACTTCAGTCTGTGAATGCTGTGAGTAGCTATAACAGGCAACTAAGCAGCAGCCACATGATTTCTGTGGTGTGATACCATGCAAAGTTCCTAACTTCTTCTAGGGATTTTTGAGAACAGTCTATTGAAATCTCTGACCTTGAGGCTTTGGTTCAGTTTTTGACCATTAATGTGGCTGACTGCTGCCACCTGCTTTAATGCACTTTCTCTTTTTTTGTTAGGCTTGTCAGCAGCCAAATTGCTGTCTGAGGCTGGGATCAGCGTGGTGGTCCTTGAGGCCCGGGACAGAGTTGGAGGAAGGACATTCACTATCAGGGTAAGTGCTTCATGACATGTGGACTCTCACTTGTGCTGGTCTATGGTGTGATAGATGTCACTCCTATTATTTTGACCCAGGGGACTACAATTATTTTGATCCAGGGAGCTATAGCTTCAGCTCAATCCCTCAGAAAGTGACAGAGCAATTAATCCAAAAGTCATCAGTCAGCATGTGTTCACCAAGAAGAATTCCTGCTTGGTCAACCTGACAGCCTTCTAAGGTGCAGTGACTGGCTTAGTGGATGAGGGAAAAATTAATATTGTCTACCTAGACTTCAATAATGTGTTGAAAACCATCATCTGGGACCATGAGTGTCAGAGCATTTCCCCTCTTTTTCCCATCTCACTTTGCATACTGTAGCAGGCATGATAACTTAGAGCCCTGTAAGAAGCAGCCTGAGCAGGACCAGACATCATTATGGCTCAGACATATGTTTTAAAATGTCTTAAAATTATCTGAAATAACACTCCTCCTTGTAAAAACGAACTGCATCTCAATTGCCATTAGAAAAAAAATGAAAGAAATGAAGAGTCACTTGTGGTGCAGGGTAATGTAATACAGACATTACCTCTGCTTCTCACCCTGGAATTGAGGGAGGTGTAAATTATGTCAGGTGCCATTGCTGGGGAGCCAGAGATAAACAGTGGTGTTCCAGCAGAAATCATTGTGTGTGAAGCATGGAGCATAAACACCATCCTTCTGTGACACTGAGAATGCCAGGCTTAAAATACTCACTATAAACAGTGTTAAAAAGAGTTACTGTCTTGGGAGATCAGCCTGCTGTAATAGTGTGCATCCCTGTAACCTTCTGCTTTCTTCCCACTTCCCAAGTGAGTGGGGTGCCTGTCTGAGGGGTACATTGAGCACCTTTCATGGCAGGCATGGCTGGGGGTCCCTGCCCAGACAGCAGCAGGCTGGAGCCAAGGTGTGCAAGGTGTGGAAAGGAGATTAATCTCCTGGAAAACTGCAATGCAGTGCTCAGCACCTGCAGCATTAAGTCTAAGCAGGTATGTAGAGAGAAAACAGGCCTTGATGCTGGAGATGGTTTCAACTGCAGAAATGTTTTGCAATGATAAGAAAAGTAATGTGAATTTCTTGAACATCTCCAGGGGTGGTGATTCCACCACGTCCCTATGCAGCCTATTTCAGTGCTTGACAACCTTTTCCATGAACGCACTCCTCCTGAATATCATACACATATATTCCAATATTCCATACACATTCAGTATGGAATAATTCCTTCAGCTTCTAGATGTTTGCAGTGAGGAGCTTCCTGCACAGTTTCTGATTCCTGTGTTCTTTTTCACAGAATGATAAAGTGAATTATGTAGATGTTGGTGGATCCTATGTGGGACCTACCCAAAACCGGATTCTCCGACTGGCGAAAGAGCTGGGGGTGGAGAACTATAAAGTGTATGTTAAGGGCCAAATGTTCCATCATAAAGGGGTAAGTATTGCATTTCCATGCTGAGCTACCCAAAGGTAGCACTGAAACTTGGAAATTACTGACAGTCATCAAAAGGCTTTCATTTAAAACTCACCCTTAGTAATCCAGAAAGCACCTGCTTGAAGTGTTGTTACTCTGTTTTAACTTACTGAACTTAAAAACTTAAATTTAAGAACTTAAATGGTTCTTATTTTCTTTTTAAAAGTGTTCAGAAAACGCAGCTGACAGCAGCTAAAATATCTGGGATGCATTTGGCACATTGTCTTTGAACATACCCTCCAAATAAGTTTTGCCTGAATTTCAGAAAATACTAGTTCTGAAATAAAAGCCAACTTTAAATTTAAAAAATAATAGTATTGGTGGACAGTATTGAATTATGATACTGGACAACAGTATTCTAGAACTAGCCTGTGAGTAGGATAATTTATTTTGCCCACATGTCTGGATTCACGTGAGATCTCTCCCAGTCCCATACTGTGGGATTCATCTCACAAAAGGGTCTTTGGAAGTTAATCATATAATCTGAGACTTTGAGGTTCCCTCTCTAGCTAATCGTGACACACAAGCCCTTCCCAAGAGTCACCAAAAGTTTCACCTCCGAGATGTGGGGCAGCAGGAGTCCAGGTGGCCACTCTTGAGCAAGTAGTGGTGTGGCTGAAGCGAGCAGGAACAAAACGTGTCCTCAGAGCAGATTTCCAGCCCTTCTGCCAGATCTTTTTTTTTTTCCGCACAGGTCCTACCCAGGCCAAAACCAGTGCAGGGTGAGAGCAGCAGGGAGAATGACAAAGAAAGGCCTAAGACTGATAGGTGTGAGATGTGACTGTCTGTATAACTCAAGGTGTTATTTTAATTTGCAAAGACCATCACTTTCAATTTTTAAAAAATACTCTTTAGTTTTGGTACTTAACAGGCTCTGGAAGAACCAGACTTGAAGCCTGTATGAGTCACAGTTGACGTACGTGATATAGACAAGCCATCCCATGTGATGGATCCTTAACTGGTTTCTTTTCTATTACCTCCCCCTTTTTTTCCTAAGAATTAGAGCAATGTGTTCATGCTACAAAGTTTTACCATCTGGTTCTGCAAGCACTCCTTATTGGGCAGATTGATGCCATGCTCATAAAACAGGCACATCCTAAATAATTGCACAGCGGCTCCATAATACTAAAAAAGTTATTTGTCACCCCCTCATACAAAATTGATGTATTCTACAGCAAGAGGGATGGGCTGGTTTGTACCAGCAGAATGTTTGTCCCACTCTAATTTAAGCTCAGGCATGAATCTTTCAGCATCCTAAAAGGCACTTATCTTCTTTATGTTAAATAAAAGACTCTAATGGGTTACATTGCTTTGAGCCCTTAATCCATTTTGACACCAAAGCTGCAGCTTTTTATTGTCCCACATTGCATTATGCACGTCCCTGCTAATGACCATGTAATTTTGCATGTTTTCTTTGAAGTGAAAGAGTATTTCTAAGCAAGAGGCAGCATTATGAGCTATTCAGCTGGATCACTGGTTGTGGATCAGTTCTGGATTTGTCATCGTGGTCCTGCTAAGCTAATCAGGGTCCCAAGGGAGCTGTAGTTGTTGGAAAAGGGTGACAGCAAAGGGGCTTTAAGGTCTCCCAGATTTAAGCAGTGGATGAATAATAATGATGCTTTCCTTCCTATAGGTCTTATTTCTCCCACATCCTTTTCCCATGAGTTGTAGCCCCTTTCCCACATTTTCTTTTCCTAAGGTTTTCCACAGCTTTTTCTCCTTTCTTTTTCCTTGAGGCATTGTGCAGTCACCATGCCCTTTGATTTAGGGATGTCTTGTTGAGCCTTCTCTCATATCTTTGCAGTCCTGGCTGTTGGCTGGGCTGGTCAGTGTCCAGGGCTCTTTTACCTGCCTGCTGCACACTGTTACCAGGCTGGGTGGTGAGGTGCGGGTAGGGGTTTGTGCTCTCCCAGCTGTTGATGTACCCCTAGATTCATTAAAGATGCTCCAGGAACACAAGCACCTGTGGTATTTCCTCGATGGCAGAAAGTGTTAGCAAAGAGATTATTTGATATTAAAGGATCATATCCACCAGATATTAAATATGAATCTGAAAGATGGATGTTTTCAGCTTCTTGGGCTAATATGCCATCAGCCATGGGCCACCTGCTGCCTTTCAGGTTTGAAAGGTCTGAAGAAATCTTCTCCACATGTATCTCAGCTGTTGTTTCTTACAGCTGGTGGCTGTCCAGGAGTGTGTAGCCAGGGCCAGGCAGGAAGGTCTCCTCCCAAGAGCTTTCTCCAAAGGCTGCAGTGTTGTGTGGTTTTGTCAGAGGGGAGGAAATGTTTTGAGCAATGACTAGCACAGCTGTAGATGTGTTTGTGACATCTTTATGTAATCTCAGCACTCCTGGATTAAGAGATTTTTGGTCTTTTCTTCACCATAACAATCAGTTCATTTTAGCTTTGTCTGAAGATTTCCAGGATACTGCTTTGATTGAGTTGGTAGAAAGTGGGAAAATGGTTTATCCGAGTGGTGGAAGCAGCCAAGAGAAAATGAAAATCCCCAGAGGGATTTAATGAGCTTCTTTTCTCTGACAGAATTTTTCCCGTATGTGTGTGGAAAAATTGCATGTACTGCTAGCTTTAATAGCCAAGTTGCTTCATTGATGCAGGTTTCCTTTGTAGTTACCGTTTCTTTGAAAAACCAAATATGTAACTATTGCTTATCTTTTTTATTTTCCCTCCATTTGTTCTTTCTTTCCCATCAGTTAGCATGGTAACATGGACTCCTTTAATGTCAATCAGGAATTTTTTTGCTATCCTGTCCTTGTAAATCTGTAACTTAAAACTTCAGTGTTTGTCATGAGCCCTCTTTCCAGCTAAATTTCTTTGTGGCTACTGTCCCATAATTCAGCAGGAATGCTTCTGGACTGAGAAAGGGCAGATGTGCTAGAGTTTTCTCTTCCCTGAGCTGGCAGACAGCTTTTTGTTTTAACAGTGGTCCTTGAAGCTCTGTGCTGTTTTCACCTTTTTAATAGAGGACCCTGGAGAGTAAAGGCATTGGGCCTTGGTGTGATATCAACCTTCTCATATAGCTGCACTCCTCCAATATCTGGCAGCAGCACACAGCTCCAGGATATATAATATTACTTATTAAGGAATTATGATTTTCAGAGGGAGGGAGCACTTGATAAAATATGAGGATTTCTATACAGTACTTCAGATTAGCCATTCTAGTCCTTTCTTTCCTTCATCCTGCCTTTAGACTAAGAGCTCAGGGTGCAGCAAGTGGGTCTGTGATTAAGACTCTGCACATCACCACAAACTTGCTGTTCAGACACAGGGATCAGACAGTCCCAGGCACAGCACTGCTTCAGGGCTAGACCTGCTGGAGGTGGGGACCAGGGGAGGATTCTCACCTGAGGGGTCACACCGGGGAGCTGCTGCTCTGTGCTGTGCACAGCCCCAGGCAACAACAGCCCCTGCTCTGGGACATGGGGGATGCTCCTCCTGTGCTTCCTGATGTGTTCCCTGTCCCTGGAACAGCAGGCAGGAGACAGACTTGCCTTTCTCAAGTCTGGCAAAATTGTCTGCTCCTTTGGCACAATTTGAAACTTGCGATTAATTCCTTTAATTGTGGCTACAAGCCCCAGCATAGCCCTGGGCAGGGAAGGGACTTTGCAGAGCTCATCTCTCGCTGCCTCCTTTCTAACTGCTGAGGGATGGTGCTTGAGGATCTTGTTTTCTTTGGATTGGTGTGGGGTAACTAATCCAAGCAGACAGCAGGACTCAGATCTGAGGTCTGCAGGAAACCACTTGACACACCAGGAAATGAAAAAAAAGAGTTAGATAAACTCTGTGGGTCAGTCAGGCAGCCATGTGTTAGCATGGGAACTAAGCCAGTAGGTTATTTGCCCTTCAGTTAAGAAAACAGTAGTTCTGAAAATAATACATCCAGAACACTATGAACTTGTTTTAAAATGGAATATTGCAAGACCTTCCCTGTTTGCAGTGAGCTCCTCTGTGAAACTTGCAGCCAGAGCTGTTCTGCCGAGCAGGGAGACAATATTAAAACCAAATTAATAACTTACCAGCCCCAGCTGACTCAGGCTAGATTTAGTCCCTGCAGTGGAGATACTTGTGCCAGAAAGTTAGAGTACAGATGTGTCTAAGGCTGTTGGGCTCGAGCTCCCTGATGGGAAATGGGAATTTCTTTCCTGGAATTTGCTAGAGTTGGCTTTCCTCTGATCCCATCTCAGATAGGTTCAGCCCTGCCACACAAGGGTCACTGTGTCTGTGAACTATTTCAGCCTCTCTGAATTCAGTCTTAGCCCTTCCAGGCCTGTTAGCACTGTTGTATTTTTCCAGCTTTTCCTGCTATTGAGTTCCAGTCTTACTGAAGTTGTGGGTTTTTTGCATGCAGAAGAGAGCAACAAGTAATACAAGTTTAGATTTTTTAATTTTCAGTTGGCATTTTGTAGTTCTCAGGATAAAACATATTCCCATTGATCTCCCTGGGCTATGCCATTGACCAAAGATGTTTTAAGCTAAGCAAGCTAAGGCTAGGAGAGCTGTTTGCAAGTTGCATCAGTCTATACAAGCAAACACTTATCAAAAAGACTTTTGAAAAGAGATTTTCGTTGAACAGTGAAAAATCAGGAACTTTTTGCTGCTACTCCTGATTGGAAACAGGTTTATCTTTTCCCTTTGCCCCCCTACAGTATCAACAGGACAGAAGGGCAGTGATAACTTCTCCTCACCCTGATTTGTGTGGCCTGACAACATTGCACCTCATCTCTGCTGAAAGGCAGAATTATTGGTGTTAAAGCATTTCAAGGAAGGAATGTGGATGACACCTGTGTTCCCAACCAAAATGAAAAGACTGGCAATAAATGAACTTTGGGAAGCAGTGTTTGATGATCTTTTAGAAAAGCAAAATGTTGTGCAATACGAATAAAATTAGCAGTAGTATGTTACTGCTTGGTATCAGTGTTTCCTAGTTTGATACGGCATTAGTTTATGACAGCAAAAGCTATAGGATGCAGTATATCCTTTTGCATGCACTGTTTGGCCCTCTTTTCTGTGGCTGAACACGGTGCTGCATCCTGGCAGTCAGAAATTGTCCTCAAGTGAAAGGAAGATCCAGTGTTGTTTGGAGGATTCCCTGCTGGGAGTTCACAGAGGCATTTACTCTGCTCTTGCCATGTCAGAAATGTTTTGCATGCATGTGTGCACCTGGAGAAGGCTGGAGTAGTATCCCCCCTGCCACCTTCCTTCAGTGTAAGTCTGACAAACAACAAAACAGGGATAAAAGAGAGAAAAAAGTACGTGGTACACAGTATTGAGATTACATATCCAGAAATCCAGAGGTAACCAACCACCTCCTGGTGACTTGAAAGCACAACATTTATTGGAAATTTAAAAAAAAAGCCCTGAAACATTAAACGTGTGGATCTCAGGCTGAACTAAGTGCTGAGATCACAATCTGGTGCTCTGCTCAGTCCAGAGCAGAAATTGTTGAGTCTGGATGGAACAGGAGAGTGGCTTTGCTGCTGCCCTCACTGAAGATGGTGAGGAGGAGCAGCACAGAGTGACCTGATGGGCTTCAGGGCTGGGGCACTGCTGGAGCCCTGCTCTGAGGAGAGAGGACCAGGCAGGGCCAGCCAAATCTTGCTGTAGCCCCTTACCCGCATACATTTGCCTCCCCTGCTGGCCTGGGGCTGACAGAAGTTCACCAAAGTGTAGGAATTTCAGTATTTTACCTCTTTTGCCAAGTCTGAAAGCTCACTATGATCTCTGAATTTCATCTTGCACCCTTTATCTTTGTTATGATCTTTGCAGTGAAAAATGTTCTGCAGAATATCAGAAACCCATATGCATTTGCACACAAATACACAATTGTCAGTGGGGAAGATCAATAAATTCTCTCTCACCAAGTGAGAGGAAGGGCATATTTGGCTCCTACTTTGTGTTCTCTGTCCCTGGGTCCCCATTTCCTGCATTTGAAGCACTGCAGCCTCTCTCTTGCTCTGTGACTCCCACCTGCCAGGTGTGACGGGCTGGCACAGGGTCCATGGCACTGAGAAGCAGCTTGCAAACTGCTTTAGCACCACAGCTCCTACCTGCCATGGTCAGAGTGTTCCCTGCATCCTCACACAACTCCTGACACATCTGGAAAGGCAGACAACAGAGAGCTGTGATGAGAAATTCACCACTGACTTACGTAGGGGAAGGTTCGAAGCAATTTAATAAGAGAAAATGTTACCTGCTCATCCCCTCCTCCTTCAGATTAAAGTTATCACAAAGAAGCAGCTGCTGTTAGATTGTTTCTCTTATCATTATATCACAGGATTATCTGAAACAGTTTCAGATAATAACAGTTTCAGCCACTGCTGCAGCTCTGTGTTACACACATTGTAAGTACTGACACCATTTTTGCAAGCATACAATGTTTTTCTTCCTGCATCCAAAAACTTCTTCTTCAGACTTTTTTTGTAGGCGAGGTTTCTTCCGTGGAATAATGAAGAGGTATGTTTGCTTTTAAAGTGAGATGTAGCATAAAGGTGCTTAAATAGTTTGAAATGCATTCAATTTTAGACCCAGGCAAATTTCAGGATGCACATTTCAGCAGCAGGCAAATAGTAGATTAAATAGTAAATTTAATAATGAAGGATGCTTAGGAGCAAGGAATATTACATCTTTGGCCATGGCTTGAGTATCCTTAGCCCAGAATTTGACAACCTGCTCAGAACAAATGTACCCCACCCCTTCAGAATAGTAAATATAAAAAGGTGTTATCGTCCTTTTTAATGTCAGTCCACCTGTTTTTATCCCTCCTACTTGGCATCATGCATTCCATTGCTTGCATGCATTTGAAGGGAAAAAAAAAAGAAAAAGCCAAAAACCCAGACAGCTCTTTCGGGACAAAAGGCCAAACACTTGATGACTCTGAGAATTTTGTGTTCTTGAGTAATGAAGATCTGCTCTGTTGTATTTCAGTTGCTTGTGTTTTTATGTGCACTTCAGGGAAAGTCACGAGATTTCACAGGAATTTGCCCTTCAACATGGAATCCCTTGGTTTATCTGGATTACAATCACTTCTGGAGAACCATGGACAAGATGGGAAAAGAGGTAGACTGTGAAAATTCAGTGTTTCATACGATGCTCATGTCACTATGAATAAATCGGGTTTGTTTTTGGTTTTTTTCTGGCAGGGTTTTTTATTGCATCTTTAACATCAAAAAAAAACCTCAACAACAAAACAAAACAGAAAGGAAGCATCCATCAGAAAGATTTCTGTATTGCCCAGGAACTGTCAGAAATAATAGGTCTTCCTCACTGGGAGGGGGGTGGACTAGATGACTTGTAAAGGCCCCTTCCAACCCAAACTATTCTATGAGAGAAGACAAAAAGATCTGGAGGTGTTTAAGATATATGAAAAAATGAAGTTGAACACAGTGTAAGTATTTTCTCATGACAGGAAAAAATATTCCATGAGCTGGGAGATTGGAAGGGGCTTTTTCCCCTTCTCTCATGATTTTGAGCCTTTTGAGTAAAGGTGATTTTTTTTTGTAGCTGCCTGAGCTGGGCTCCAGTTTAACTTCACAGTAACTTTATTTTTAAAGTTCAAAATATAAGCAGTACAACTGCAGCCCCTGGAGCATTATACTTTCTTTGAAATATTCATCAGTTTCCATATAATCTATCAACAAACCAAGGGCTTTACCTTACCAGAATCTGCAAGCATAACTCACTATATTCCTGCAAATTCCATTGGTTTTAAGCAGTTTTGCAGAATCAAATTTATGTATTATACTACACTTTTTTTGGTCAATAGTACATTTTTCAAAGGTTTAGGGATATGGTATTATCCTCCACATCATGTTACTTACATGCAAGGAATTATTATTAAGAATTTAACTGCCTAAAATATTTCAGAAGTATCTAGACACCTTTTCTTACTCTGCAATTAGCAGAGAGACATAAGGGCCTTTAGATACTCATCTTGGAACTGACTGGAAAAAGAACTTCCCCGTCAGCTTCTAGAGGACACCAAGACAACTAAATTGAAATTGCTTCTGGACAACTAAAAGCCAGATGAGTCCCAACACAAGGATATGGTTCACTAGTCAGACAAAGCCAGATTTGGTGGTTAGGGAGCAAATCTTTCCCAAAGGTATAAATGGAAACTATTCCATTTAGTGAATTTGTTCCAAATCTATATCCATGTGCAGAGGACTAAAGAAACTCTGGCCAACATATTAATGTGCTGCTAACTACCTCTGACCAGGCAATGGTGAAGTACTGAATCATTTCTTGGATATTTCACCTCTGTCTCCAGATTCCTGTTGATGCACCCTGGGATGCTCCACACGCTGAAGAATGGGACAAAATGACCATGAAAGAGCTGATAAATAAGATTTGCTGGACCAAGTACGTAAATCTTTACTTGCTTTGAAATTCCAGCTGTGGAATGATAGCGGCTTTTTGGCAGGTTCTGTGGTTCAGCTGGGTACAGATCAGGAGGTGTTTGAGATGGACTTTGGTTGGCTGGCAGGTGGCATCAAAGGTGCTGGGGGAGTCTGGGGTTTGCTTCAGCAGGTCCCTGCACACAGCAGTGGTGATGTGCATCCTGTGCATCCCACCATCCTTTCACTTCAAGCCATTGGATCATTGAACTTCAGCCAGCTCTCCCGTGGTTCTTTGCCTTTTCCTATGAGACACTGACGTTCAGGGCTTCAAAGAGGATGAAATCTGCCCTTCCAAATTCCAGGGTTGCAATTCTGCTGTTTGCCCTACTCCTCTCAGGATCTTAAACTCCACAGTCTCATGGCCACTGCAGCCAACACTGCCCTTCACCTTGGAATCATCCCACAGCTCCTCCTTTTTTGTGAGTAACAGATCCAACAGGACATCAACAATAGTTGATAGGAAGAGGGCTCAAGGTCTTGTATCATCTATAAAGTGACCAGTGTGTTTTCTGTGAGGGACTACACTGTACAAATAAAAAAAGGAACAATATTCAATACATCGAGGTGATGACAGCTGGGAATTCTCTTTCTTTCCTTTCTCTTTTCAATCATTTCTTTTTATAAGGCAAAGAGAAGTGTGCTCTTAGGAGCGCTCGTGTCCCCACTTGCTGTGCCAGCCCCTCTGCTGTTCTCTAACACTCTCCTCCCTCCTATTCAGTGTCTTTTATTTGTGTGGCTGTGCTCTGTTGGCTCTTTCATTCTGACTGCAGTTTAGTGCTGTGCCTGCACAGCTTCCTGACCAAAACTTTCCATTTGAAATTCATTTTTATGGCTTAGGTCTTGCTCCAGCTCCATGGGATATGCTGTACAGCCATTTGGATGTGCTCATGCTCTCTGTGGCATTGGAGTTTTCTTTGCAAGTAGTTTTATGAGCCCTTTGCCTGCAAACTTGGTTACTCTGAACTGCTGTTGCAAGTGCACTAGCTCTTCCTCTTCTAGTTTTTACTTCTGCTTTTAGCCATAGAGAGGTGGAGCATAAGATGGACTGGGCTTGTAGTGATCCCTCCTTTAACAGACTGCTCTGCTGGGCAGCTTCTACTGCCAATGTTGTCAGTAAAACATCCAGTTTTAATGGATGTGTTCAGCTGAAATGCATTCAAAAACTCAGTAAAGGCGCATTTTAGATCTTTAAGCCAAGCCACATTTTTCTACATACAGTTAAAAAACAGTGCTTAAACAGAAGAACTCTTCCACAGCATTTTCTGTATGACTCAGGGCCAAGATTACAGAAGATTTGTTTGTCCTGTGTCACGGATCAGCATCTACTGGTTCTGGAGACTTTTTTCATATTTCTTAGACCTGAACCTGCTGCAACTGTTTAGTGTCTTGGTGCTCTCAGAGTTGTCACAGAGGGTTCTTGTGTGCAGGCTGTTTTCATATCCTGGCTGATAGGATGAAATAGGGGTGAATGGACTTCATACTTAGGGAAATGAGGCTATAAAAGTTTATAAGTTACATATTTTAGCCCAGATAACTTGAAAAGCTCCCTCCTTTATCAGATGATTATAAATTCATGTTGTTTCATGAAGTTTAATCGAAGCCAAAGTCCTTTTACCTTCTTTGCAAAGTGGTCTCAATTTTCTTAGAAATCTGTGGCCACAAATGCAAGAAATGTGAATAGCCAGGTCTTCTGTTCCTGCTGCTGTTTCTCTGTTTATATTCAGAGAATGTACTGTGGTAGATAGGTGACCCTCTCCTTATTTTTATGGCAATGATTGCCAATTTGATTTCTCTGTCTGGGTTATTTACCAAGTCTGGTTCTTGATTTCACAAAAGAGCAGTTGCAGCAGTGTTACATGACAGGGGGGGAATATCCAGGCTGTGTGGCTGCTTCAGTCCCTCAGGACCCATCAGACCCTGGAACTGATGTGCCCGATGAGCTCCCCATGAGAAATGCAGAAAAGTTTCACTAACAGATTACAAAAATTGTCCTTCTCCTGAGAAAAATATTTATTATGATGAAAGGAATAGCAGCTGGGAAACTATTTAACCAAAGTGAAATCAGTGGGATTTCAAACTAAATGGGTAGATACTTTGAGAGGAAGGTGCTAGTAGAAATCCATTTAAACAGACTCACTCCAGACTGAAAAATTGAACAGATATTAATCATCTTGACTTTTCTGACTTCGGGAAAGCAGCCCTTGTTTAGTGTGACAAATAAATTCCTGGAAGCAGTGAGGAAGTCATATTTTCTCACAGTCTTTTCCTGGTCCTGTGTCTCATGCAGAGCTGTCAGGGACTTCGCCACTGTCTTTGTGAATGTCAACGTCACGTCTGAGCCTCACGAAGTCTCTGCCCTCTGGTTCCTGTGGTATGTGAGGCAGTGTGGAGGCACATTCAGGATTTTCTCTATCACCAATGGGGGCCAGGTACAAAATGTCTCATTTCCTTCCTCTTCCCTTGGAACCGCAATGAGCAAATGCAGTGTTATACCCACCAAAACCCAGCATTTAATGAAAAGATAAGAGCATGTGGCACATGGGTTCTCATGGGGTGATATAGCCCTGTCAGCTAGCCCTGTTTAATGAAGGATTTTATTAGCCAACATGTGGAATAAATTGGGACTATTTAAACAATTGGAGATTTTCTGCATTCGCTTCAGCACAGTACTGTTGTTGCAGTCATGTTGCTTTTTTGCCAATTTATTGTCTCTGGGTTACTTGGCACATTTGAATGTTTACAAGAGTTCAGAACAAGTGTACTTCAGACTGAAATGTGGGTGTTTTTTTGGTCTTGAAGCTTTGCATGACAAGAGTTGGAAGTAAATAGCAAAAGACCCTTCCTTCATGGGTCAGCTCACATGGCAACAGTTTCCATCAACATCAGTCCGTTGTGGTAAGAATACACAACCACATGTCAGGAAGGATGTAAGCAGTGCTGATGCTGTCCTGTGGTAGGAGACAGACCTGACTAAGAACCTTCCTCCTCAGAAGCCTTCAGTCATGTGTGCTATCCAACATGAGCAACTGATAGCTGTTGCAGAAAGAGTTAAAAATAAAATTAATCCCAAGATACTCATAGCTAAACAAAACATGTGGAGAAGAGAAAGCTACCTGGGAAGAGCACTTCCTTTTCTTTGTAGCTGGATGGGAAAAGCTGTCTTTGTTCCTATCATGCTTCCTTCTTCCCTCACCCCAATCAATTTTAATTGAGCAAAAGCATTAAGGGTTTCTGGCTTAGTGGCCCTGACAAGTCTTATAAAACCTGCTTGGGCAGCCATTTCAGTCTTTCAGCATGAGACTTTATGGATCCTTTCCTCCCTGCCGGTTCCAGCATCTTACATGTAAAAGTGAGCTGCTTTATCTCCCACTGGTGGCTGGTAAATGAAAGAGGTTTTAGTGCTTCCCCTGACCCTTTGCACAGGCATTGCAGGGAAATGTGTGTTACAGATTGTGCTTTTTCCCTGACAGCACTGTCTTTGTGTCTTCCCAGGGACAGCAAAAGCTCATTACCTTGAGACCAGACTCAGTTAAAGATCCATCTTGATTCAGGGCTAGCACAGTCTTTCACTTTACACTTGGTTTCTTTGTCACACTTGAGGGTTTGGGTAGCACAGTGGTGGTAAATAAAAAATAAAATATTTATTTAATATTTAAAACCTGTTTTGAATGAAGTGATATGTTTATTTTTGCTAGAAAGCCTGCATTATATGCGTATGTTCTCTAGGCTTAAAGAGTCTTTAAGCCAGGTCATTGGGGAAGTCATTGCAAAAGTGGTTTAGTCAGTAATCCCCACGGAGGCTCAGGTTTATGCCCTCACTCTTCTGAAAGTCTGTGTGTCTTTATGCACCCTCAGGACTGGAAGATTTGGTCTGGAATTTCGTGATGGTAAGCAGAAGTAATATTCAATGTCGTTGTGATTAATGCTGTTGATTTTTTGTTTGTGTTTCTTTTCTCTTTGTTGTTTTAGGAGAGGAAGTTTAAAGGGGGTTCTGGACAGATATCGGAGAAAATAATGGAACGCCTCCAAGGCAGAGTTAAACTGGAGAGACCTGTGATCAGTATCGATCAGACAGGTGATAATGTCCTTGTGGAGACTCTGAACCATGAGATATATGAGGTAATTCAATCAGAATAAAAGTAGAGTATGAATTTAGTAGGGGAATACATCTGCTGTAGCTCTTAGCCAGACGTAATCAGGAAGTACCCATTTGTGTGTGTCTATTTCTTGGACTATGCTGACACTCCATGGAATCTGCTTTGTAGATTTATTTATGACTGGCTCTCTTCTTTGTGTTCTGATACTTGGTTTCTGTCATTACTCTGACTTCTCTGCCTTAACTTTCTATGTCTTTATCTATTTTTACGTTTTAGTTCTGCATTGAGACCATTTCAAAGGAAGGAAAAATAACCCTCCTGTTTGTGTCTAAGTTTGTGGTTCACAGCACAAAAAAAAAAAAAAAAAAAAGACATTTCAACCTCCTTTTGTAAGATTTTGCCTCTGTACTGTGGTGCTTTGAAATGCTCCATCAGCACATGGTTACTCACAATGGTACCCATGGGGCAGCTGCAGCCCCACCAGCCTGAGAGCAACAGTGTTGTGATATAGTGTCACCCTACAGATCCTGCACTGCTCCAGTCAGACCCAGGGCCTGTAAGAGGAATGGAGCACATTCAGGAAAGCTGGAACAACCATTAGTTTTCCTTGTCCTGAAGTAACATCCTGTGAATATGCACAAAAGTGATTTTTTTAGCATCTTAACAAATGTGGGTCATATTTTTCTAGAGATGATAAAAGGCAGTTTTACCTAGGCCATAGGATGTCTCTTGTCCCATTTCCCCACCTGTCTCCAGGCAGGTTTCAACTTTGTTCTGTTTTTTCCAGCTCTTTTTTTCTGTAATTGCAGAATTAGTTTTGTCACCTGGAAATGTGTGCGTGGGAAAGCCACCTAGCAGGGTCAGGTGTGGGAAAGCTGTTAGCAGTTATTAAGAGTGTCTTTCAAACATGTCCTGTGGGATGAGCTCGCTGGGAGGCAGTGCCTTGTGCTGACTTTGTTCTACATTTCAGGGCAAGTATGTGATCAGTGCCATTCCTCCAATCCTGACAACAAAGATTCATTACAAACCAGAGCTGCCACCAAAGAGAAACCAGTTAATTCAGCGTTTGCCTATGGGGAGTGTCATAAAGTGCATGATGTACTACAAGGAAGCCTTCTGGAGGAGGAAGGGTAGGTGGGGAAAGCAGAGGACTTGGGAACTCTGCAAATTTTGACGCTCTGCTGTCTAATAATTGGAATAAATCCAGAGGAGGGTTAAATGTGCAAAACCCCAAAATCAAACATACAGAAAAGTGAAAAGTGATGACTCCAGCCCCAAACAGGATCCCAAATCTCATTGCAGTTGGCTGAGGTGGGATGACCAAGAGAACAAGCAATGTTTCCCTGGGAAACCCTGCTGAAACCTGCAGAGCACAGCAGCATCAGCTTCCCTGCAGCATCAGCTTCCCTGCAGCATCAGCTCCCTTCTCCTGCCAGGGACAGTTAGGTCAGCCAAAGAGAATTTACAGCAGATGACAAGCAGAGCTTAAGGTGTAAGCAAGCCCCTTCCCTGATTTTAATCTTCTGTTCCACAGACTTGATATCTCAGAGGACTGGGAAAAGTAGATTAGGTTTTTGTTTAGTTCAAGATATTTTTTCCATGCTGTAATATCTTGTTTTTCCCAGCTTTAACTGATACCATTTTCAGAACTATTTGTATGAACAGATTAGTTCCACTTTCTTCCTAACAATATTGAGAATGGTAAGAATATTTCTTAATCAAAGTAATGTTATTTTTGCATGTTTCAGGGCATAAACTGGCCATTGAGATTGCACAGGAATACAATCAGGTGTATTCATTGTTCTCTATGTGAGATTTTTCTCATGTTCATCTGAAACATGTCCTGATGTGATCCTGGATTAGACAGCCTATGCTTCTGCTGCATTACTATTATGGAACACCATTCCTAACAATCTTATCACCAGCAAAATCAAAATAGTGTAAATTTGAGCCTACAGTAACCAGATGTAATTACACTGGGTTTCGTTTTGGTCAAAGTTACTCATCAAATCACCATAATTCTGACTAGATCAATTTATTTTTAATGTTTATTGTCGCCAAAATAGAAAGCCAAAGGGACTTGCAGCAATCCACAGAAATTCCTTGTTAAGTAACAATGGAATGTTAACGATTTTTACAAGTCTGTGTACACAATTTCCCAGAGTCAGAGAGAAGAGAGTAGAGAAACTGTTACAGAGACACTTCAGACATGTAGGTGTTATTGGTAATAATGGAATTACTGTACAGTTCCTTTTATGGATAATTTTCCTTGCTCATTACTATCAGAAACAGTGATCATCAACAGGTTTTTCTAACAATCATCTTGGGGTTTCTTTCCCCTTAGGTTATTGTGGTTCCTTCATCATTGAGGATGAAGAGTCTCCAATTGGAATAACCATAGATGACACAAAACCTGATGGAACTTTCCCTGCCATTATGGGGTAAAAGCTGCTAGCCCACACTCACAGATGTGAATTTCTTCTTGCAAGAGTTAGTGGGAGCAGGAGGGAGAGGGGAAATGACCAGGTTACATCAGTGTTTCCCACTTACACAGTTTCAACAGATGGAGTTTGCACTTCTGCCAAGCCTCTTGTGCCTCTCTAGTCCATGTAAACTTTTTGGTGAAGGTTCTGCTACAAACAGCCTAATACAAAGGATGTGGTTGGGAAAGAGTTGCTAAATTCAGCTGTAGTCTTTTTTAAGCATTCAGTTCACCTTTTTTTTTTTTTTTTTTACTGTGGAGTAGATTTAGAAATAAATCCCTCTCTTACCTATCTTAGCCTGTATTTGGCTTATGTTGGGCCTGTTTAGTGCCTGGTCCAAAATGACAATACAATTGTCCAAGAAATACTCATTTGTCTCCTCTCCCCACTGAGCTGAAGCAGGACAAGCAACATCAGCTGCTGGAGCAGGGAGGCAACTGAGCAGTGAAAAAAATCAAGATTCTGTAGAAACTGACAAGTAAAAATGTTACAGTTTGGACAAATAGGTGGGAAAATACATGACAGCACTGAGTGGCTTTTAAAATAGCTGAAACCAAATGAACAAACAATCTTTACAAGTGTTTCCACTGTAATCTGAGGTGAGACTGCCAAAAAAAGGCCGATATAAATGTCAGGCAACTATTCCTTAAGTGTCTGGCAGAGAAAGCTCCACACTCCTACTGAATTTTACATGTTTATGGGCATGTTCAAGGCTTAAAAGCTTCCATGAGAGCAGCAAGCTTCCTCCAAACCCCATATGGCAAACAGTTTCAAGCTTTCTTTCTCCTCATGGACTTATGTGACTTTCTAAAAGAGTGTAAGAACATACTTCATCCTCTGGATATCTCCACTAGGGTCAGATGAACTAATTGACAAATCTGTTTCCTTCAAGATGAATAAATATTAATCCCAGTTGTTGCAGGAGTGATCCATGACACTGTGCAGTGCCTGTCAGAGCAGCAGGATGCCATCACTTACTAACACCGAGTGACACAGGCAGCTGCCTGCTGGACTTCAAAAGCTCAAGAAAGCTCAGGATCTCAGTCCTTTTGGATCAGACCTAGATAGATGCCCTCTGGGAATGCACACCCTCCCTTTCAGTTAACTCTGCAGGTTACCCTGCACAGGCTTTTTCACCTCTGTGACCTGTTATTATTAAATGTTGAGGTATGATGACAAACACGAAGCTCATGACATACCAGTAAAGCTTTGCCTTTTTAGAGTAATTTTAGAGTAATTTAATCCCCTTTTAGAGTAATTTTGAGCAAGAGCTTCCAAATCAGCTGGGGTGATGTTCATATGCGTTATTTTTCTTTTCAGTTTCATCCTTACCAGAAAGGCTTTCAAACTGGCCCATCTCAGCAAGGAAGAGAGGTAAGAGTTCAGAAGCTGTAGATATTCAGAAACTGGTTGTTTCTCTGGGATGTTTCCCCACAGGAATGTGTGTGAATATGTTTGTGTATATGCACATTTATACACGCTCTGTGTAACTACCCACACTGGAAATTGGGGCAGAAACTGAGATTTTAGCATAAACAGGCCGAGACACTAATGCTAATATTCATCCAGTTATGGATATTTCTAAATTTCCAAGTCCTGCCCACTCTTCCATGCTATGATTTACTAATTCTGGGTCTCAATGTTAATGGGGAAGATTCTTCAAACCATGTTTCCAGACTACATCTCCACTGAATGATGATTTAACCCGGGGATACAGGAGTGCTGACATGTCTCCTTTTGGGTCTCCTTCAGATTCAGACTGGGTGATAAAATTTTTAGACTTCTGTGTTTACAAAAGTATGGTTTCCCCATTAGTCAGTGAAATGAACAAACAGTACTTTCGAAATGTGAATTTTGGTACTGAGCAAGTGAAAGAGGAGCTCTGCTTAGGTATGTAAGCTGCATTCTTCAGCTCATATTTTATTCCCAGCTATAGTAAATCTGTAGGGATTTAATTGATTTATATTGCTTTTCTTCTGGTCTTACGCCAGTGAACATGAGAATGGCTCTGTATCCTAAAATAGCTGTACAAAGATTTATTTTTTTAGACCTCATTGCCAAAATCAACCTTCATTTCCCATTCCCTGGATCCATTTTAGATGTAACTTTTAGGCATCAGCATTTGAAATATGTATGTTAAGATAAGAACTTGAAATCAGACTTAAAAACAAAGCCTAACCCAACTTTCTTTCCAATGTGTTGCAATAAATTTGGGATTTTTATGAGAATTATGAGAGTGGAGAGATTTCCCCCTGCCCCTCTCTCTTTTTTTTTCTGACTCTGATTTTATTTTCATATAGAAAAAAGAAGATCTGTGAGGCATATGCCAAGGCACTGGGGATGAAAGAGGCTTTACAAGTAAGGAATTAATGCCTTTTTTTGCCTCTCTTGTACAATAATGTTGCTCCTTCATTCTGGATAACGAAGGCAAAGTTCCTGGCACCCAAAATGTGTACCTAAAATTCCATGTTGTGCCACACAATCTATATTCCCAAGGGGACGGCAGGATTGAGTACAAGAAAAAAAGAACCGCCAGTCTCACCCTGCACAAGAAAAGAGAAGGCAGTGCATCTTTTAGTTTGTCCTGTTGTGTGCCTGTGGGAGACTGGTGTTTCTGTAAAAGCACAAAAATTTGTTTTGTGTAGATGGATAGCATTAGCCAGATAACATGGCCCTCCTTTGTCAGGTATTCTTACCCTGTTTTTTCCCCCTCTTCAAAAGATATATGCTCTTTATTTCCAATTTCTCTGCCAGTGTTTCACTGTTTTCTCTTTTGATACTCATAGCCTGTGCATTATGAAGAGAAGAACTGGAACATGGAGCAATATTCAGGGGGCTGCTACACAGCCTACTTCCCACCAGGCATAATGCATTCCTATGGAAGGTAAAACAGAATACTTTGCTTTCTAATTCACATTTCTTAGCTCATGTACAATGCTATACCTTATGCAACACACCTATGGCTTATTTAGAATATCAGGAGAACTTCAACCCTCTTTCTACTCCCTACTCCCCAGCTAACAAGGGATCTTGTTATTTACTTTACTAAGAGTAGAGTTTCTCTTGTGGCTTTCACGGAAACGAAACAGTCACAGAGGGACCTGCTAAAGCCAAAAAACTTTTCCCCTCTGGATTATTTACAGTAGTTTGTGCTATGCAGTATTTGCAATGGAGTCCTCTAGAGACCCCCAAGCCCTTGAGGACACACATCTTGGACAGATGAAGTCTCCACTGACTGCATAGGTGGAGCATCAGGTTCAGGAGAAGCCCAGGAGCTCCTCAACATGTCCGGCATGGGGTTACACCCCGTCTGAGCCAAGGTCATGTGGGGAGGAGCCATCCCATGTGCAGTCTCTTCTCCTGTCATTTATCCAAACACTCAGGCAGTGATGGGTGAGCTGTCTGGCCTGGGGAAGCTGCTGTCAAGCAGACAGGGAAAACCTAATGGGGGATTAGATGGGAGCCCTTACACCAAGCACATTCCCAGTGAGAGAGGGAGCTTGGTACCTCCAGCTGGGTTGGCTGGAATGCTTGTGCAGCACTGCAGGGCTGAGGGGCTGGCTTTATAACCCTATGGGGTGAATGCAGCTCCCTGAATGCCTGGACTTCAGCAGCCAGGCAAGTCCAGCCTCCAAATAGAAGCTGATACTAGTGATCTCTCACTGCAAAAATGTCATTCTCATTCCATTGTAATGTCAGGATAACAGCAAAGCTGCCATGCAGAAGACATAAATCTATCAGCTGCACTGCATTGCTGGAAGCTGTTAGGATTATCCCTTATCCCAGCACTAAAATAAGGCCTGTATTATTTTGCATGGAAGCTGGAAGCATTGATTTATGCCTTAGGTTTTTCTCTCTCAGATCTTGAATTTTGTGTGCAGACACGAGCAGGTGGTCCTGCAGAGACAGCTTATTGCACCTCAGCCCAGGTCTGCGGGGATTCTGGAGAGCTGAAGCCACGTGCTCCATCAAAGCCATAAATTGCTTTTAGAAGGATCATTGCCTTCTTGTCACTTGTCACCTGACATTCTCCACTTGTTTTGAAGGATCATTCGCCAGCCTGTTGACAGAATCTACTTTGCTGGCACGGAGACAGCAACCCAGTGGAGTGGATACATGGAGGGGGCTGTGCAGGCAGGAGAGAGAGCAGCCAGAGAGGTACAGACCACTGCTCTGCTTTCTACATCTCTATCAAAAGGCTAGAAAGGATTAAGTACAGCTTGGAGGGTCTGATTCAGTGGAAAGGCTCCTAGAATTGACAGGGAGGGATCCCAGAAAACAAGGTGACCAAAGTACTTTTATTTTTTTTAATGTACTTAATTAGTTATTGAATAAAGTGAAGCCAAGAATCTCAGCCAAATCAGAATGTTACTGAACTGGAGACTTAAAATAAAGTTTATGCATGTACTGCGTGTCTAGAGGGGAAAAACCCCAGTCTGATGCTGCTTGTAAATACACTACCTCCATTTCTAACAAATTAATCACTGCATGTTTTAAAACTGATCTAAGTAATTTCAAATGCTCACAGCTATTTCCTGTGCAGAAATCTGGAAATCTGAACATTGTTCCTGTTTTTGATCTATCCCTTCTGCTTCTTCTTTTACAAGACAGTCCTGTTAGCTGAGCTTTATGAAATTGTAATGTTCAGCTCTGATAATGTCTAAATCTCCTCAGAATGACACACATTGGGCTGGGATCCCAGTCACAGTGAAATCCCTTTACAACAATCTGGAGGGAGGGAAAAAAAGCATTAAAGGGTGCACACTACAGTTACAACTGCTGCATGGCAAAACCACAGAGTTGTTATATAAGGCAAAATCAGTATTTTACTTCCATTTGACAGAATGTCATATTTGCTTTATAATCCTTATTACTCACTTCGTTTCAAGTCACCTAATTTCTCTTTTCTCCATTCCTGTGATCAGTAGTTACAAAGACACTGAGCTGTCTTCTGGAGGCATTCATTTGCCCCCAAGAATCCCCATGATTGTTGCAATCAGTTTGTTCTCAAGAAAAATCCTTGATGAGCTTTGTACTGCTTGAATAGGTGAAGAAGGGCTCCATAATTCGATGCTGTGAGGGCCTTAGGGTTGCATCTCTCCTCTTTCTATATCTCAGGAGCATCACTCCTAACAGGTTTTGTGTCCCAAGTGCATGTCAGTAACCTCACATTGGTATTTCTCAATCTGCCTTGAGAAAAAGCATTTTTAGTCAGAAAAAAACCCAAAATTAAAAACCTCCCACAAAAAGTATTTAGAGAAGGTCTAGCAGAAATCACTGTACATTTTCTGGTTCAAAAGACTTTCAGGTAGTCATACTTACACCTTTTACCTTTTTTTTTTAATGTCACTTTGCTCTGACTTCCTCTGTTTCTCCAAAACTGGAAGTACTGTGGGTTATAATTTTTTTCACACGGTACAAATAATTTTTTCTTCTAGGTACTGCACAGCATGGGGAAGATCTCCAAGGGTGAAATTTGGATGCCAGAGCCAGAGTCAAAGGTAAGCCAGAGTATCAGTCACCTAGTCAGGCACACACCCCTCAGTCAGGTGTGTCTCTATTTCAGTGATTCCCATGCACCCTGCTCCCAGGGAAGGCTTTAGTCACCTCACATGCTGATGGTATTAATTTTTGTGACTTGTCCAAGGAATACTATTGCCCATGTCTGAAGGGTGGATGACTAAGAGCCAAGGACAATGATCTCAGAGCCTGGGGGACTGAAAAGTGCAGCCTAATTCTGCCCAGTCCCTGGCCATGGTTTAAAGCCAAACAGAACCTCATTCCAGCCACAACTTACTCCATCTTCACTGCCCTGTGGCTGTTCAGGACGACAGAAAACACATCTCAAAGCCATGACTCTTCTTCCCTGCACAATCTGGTCCTTGGGAAAAACCTGTGACCTCACCAGCCTCATGGAGGGTGTTTGCCACCTCCCTGCCTGCGTGGTGTAGGGGGACCCTGCAGAGTCACCATCTTCTTGGTTTGAAAGACAGGTGTCTGCTAAGAAAGGCAGGAGCCTCTCTTGAAATGGA